>JAUOBW010011123.1:0-27311 GCA_032360285.1 Lepidozona retiporosa | reverse complement strand
AACTTGGAAAAGCTCCTGGCCTTGACAACATACCTATAGAAGTATGGCGTCTTCCGAAACTCCAAGAATATCTCAGAACCTTCTGCAATGACACTCTAGCTGGTAATAAACCCTCTGAGTGAAATATCTCAGGCATAGTTCCTATACCTAAGAAAGGAGACCTTACTATTCCAGACAATTATAGAGGAATAAGCTTATCTCAAACTGCTGTTAAAATATACAGTTGGTTGGTACTGAACCGAATCCGACCTGAGATGGAAAAAACTGCTTACGCCCAATCAAAATGGTTTTAGACCTTTTCGTTCTACATCTTCTCAAATCCTCGCTCTAAGGCGCATAGTTGAGGAAATTAATACTCTCAAAGATGCCGAGAATCTTCTTCATAAGGTGGAAGAAGCCTCTAGTTCAGTTGGCCTTTTACTAAACGCTAGTAAAACTAAATTCATTCACATTAACCAAACATCAAATGATGTTGTTCCTAGATATGTCCATGCTCTAGATGGATCGACTCTTGAGAAAGTTCATGACTTTAAATATCTTGGCTCATATATCAACACTGCTCATGATATCTCTTGTAGAAAGGCACAAGCTTGGTCTGTTATAAACTCTCTTAGTAAAATATGGAATTCTAATATTTCTCACAACTTGAGGGTCAAAATTTCTCGTTCATCAATTGAATCCATATTACTCTATGGCTGCGAGTCCTGGTCTTTAACCCAAACGCCAGAAGCTAGTCTCAATGGCACATATACCAAGTTTTTACGTAGGATTTATAACATACACTGGAGTCAGCATATAACCAATGCCCAGTTGTACAATGGTCTTCCTTTGGTCACAAGCACTATACGCACCAAGCGTCTTAGACTTGCTGGACATATAATGAGACACAATGAGCCTGCGAGTAAGGTTCTTTTCTGGAAACCGCCTGGAAACCGTCGATAAGGTAGGCCCTCAACAACTCTCAGGGACATTATCAGTAAGGATGCAAACATGGAGGAGCGTGACTGTATCGCCACCATGGAAAACAGGCCCGAATGGTCAAAATTCGTCATGTCACTGACAATTGGCACAATTGTTACTGTGAGATGATCTAAAAACAAAAGAAAAAAAAAGATAGATAGATAGATAGATATAAATATTTATTTCAACTTAGACGATCCTAGTTTACAATTACAAGGGATTAAATAAACTAATAAAAACCAAGTAATAGTTAGAAATAAAATAACTACATTTATAACACAAAATACGTCACATTTCTTATATACATAAAAAACTAATTTAAATAAACACAAAAACTGCCAAAATATAAATAACAAATACAATGTAAAGTTATTTTTCTGAAGTAATAAGTTCAGGTTTTACATATTTTGCAAATACAAGATTTTTCATTCCATTTATCTAAACTAGTTTTAAAACTATTAAAATTATCTGCCTCCATTATGTGTTTGGGCAGTGAGTTCCATAATGTAAGAGCTTTATATAAAATAGAATTTGCCCCTAGTAGCATTTTTTAGTAGCATTTTTTTAACTGATACATACTAATAGTCTACCCGAAAGTCCTGATGTGAATTGTTGGGAAATCGCTGGGTGTGAAGTTAAGTTACCTGAGTATAAAAATACATTTTTATGTGTAGAGCACGTGACTTATCACATGATAACATAAAGACCGGTTTGCATAGTTCATAAAATATGGAGAGAATATATAACATATACGGCTATAGATATTTTATTTTAAAATAATAAATGAAAAATGAACCGCACGTTATCTTTCCATTCTTTTTTGCAAAATAGTCAAAATATTTATATATCTACCAACTGACCAAAAATTATTTGAAACAAAATAATACTTTTCAATTCATGGTCAATTTACAGATGATATAAAATGTCAAAAATATGGGTATGCCAAATGCGATGTCATAATTTCCAAAATTAAAGGTCAGTTTAGATTTACCATGGAAAATTAAAACACTGATATCTAGATAACCGTTCGAGATTTTTACACGAAATAAAGAGCATTATTAACCATTTTTTATTCTCTTTGATCTGAGCACAACTTGTCAAAGTACTTAGGGATCCCTTCAAGGGCAGAATCGTTCGCAGGTCGAAACTTTCGTGTTTTTTTTTGCATTTTTTGCGAAAGTTTTCTGCTATTGAAATTTTTAAAACAGAAAAACGTAAAAGTTTTTTCACGCTAAATCATAATTATTTTCAAAAATTTGGCCATTTTACGTCAATTTTGCCTAAAAAGCCCTAAATTAATATAAAATAAATCAATATTTCCTTTAACTCGCGAAATTTGGCACGCGAAGGTTTATTCTGGCGAAATTATTTTGCCGTCAAAGTATTAATGTAAGAATTAGAAATACCAATATGTCTTTATATCTATTTTTAAACTAGTATATAAAAAACTGGAAATTTTAATCCAAAAAAGGAACTTAATTTCGCGGATGAGGGTGACTTTAGAATTTTTTGGGAATAAATAATTTTCTTCAGGTACGGTAAATTTCCGTTTTTCCCTATCGTATTTGAAGTTCATTAATTTCACTGATTAGTTAAAAAATAGGTTTTATCTCCTTTTCACAGCGTGTGCATTAAATATACCCACTCCTTCTTGTATAACCCCCTACTTACCATCTTACCTAAACGGTAAATTATTATATAAGTCCTCGCTTATTTTTTTACAAAGGTTAACGGTATGCAAAAGTTCCCGACATAACACTCTAATGTCATTGTACCCTAATTTTGATATGTTTTTTTTTTAATTCTTTATTTAAAAACTAGTAACTAGTCTGAAATGTTACCTTGTCTGCTGGGATGTACTGCAAAATATTTTATAATGTACCCGGTCATATCGAAAAATTTGGAATTCTTAAAAATCACAAATTTTATAATTTCACCCCCTTGACAAGAAATATTTTGTCTAAAACACCCGTTAATTTGGAAAATTTGTCACAATGTAACACATTTGTATCTACCATTTACCGACCACCCCTTCACATATTTTTACATTCGCTTCAGGTTCAGGTGCCCATTTACCTACGATAAATCGATGAATTGGCGTTATTGCTGATAAGCCATGTTTAAGGTAAAAATATGATAATAACATAAATGGTGCACAGCCGCCGGGTTACTTGATTACCAGGAAATCTGACTAGATTTATTTCCTGCGTAAAAACAGCAATCCTACACTCTAGATCAGAAGCAATATTTTTTTATCAATTTGCGTGTATGAGTTGTAATTTTGAAAAAGATGACAAAGTTCGAATAACTGACAGTTTATTGGAAAAAGCTCTTGCGTTTATAGTTCCATGGTCACAGGGATGAAAAATTCGAATAAGTGTCAGTTTGTATAACTGAGAGTCTATTTTATTACGGGAGGAGGTGGTTTTTGATGCGGATGGACAGCGTTAGCATTACTATGTTTGTTCTTGACTACCAGGCTCTGATAAATTATTGGACATAGTATATAAGCACATAGTATATAAGCACATAGTATATAAGCACATAGTATATAAACGGGTGTAACCTGTCGTGAGATAGATGGGGTGGAGGATTGGGTTGGCGTCTAACTAGTTACAGTTGTCGCCTAAGTCGACATAATTCCTTTCGGTCCCGGTTTTCAATGGCAATTTCGCCCGCTATCTCGACACCCGCGTATCTCGGCACTTGTTTCGGTCCATTGACAAAAAAACTCGACATTTCCAAAATTTTAAAACTTATTATATAATAGAAATATAAGAATGACAAATAGTTGTCAGGTGATATTACCTTCATTATATTATATTACATATATCGCATATATTGTATAGATTACATAGTATATTTACTTATAAAATAATATAGTATTTTAGGGATTGTCCTATGCCTGCATCAAATGTTTCTAAATTAGTTATTAGCATCTTTGGACGCTATAAGAGTACATTTCCGTAAGGTACTTAAAACATGCTATTGCTCCATATAAATTTTCACCTTTATTGTTGACGACATCATGAAATACGCAATCCAAATTTGGGAACTTAATAAGAAATTCATTCTCGCGCAAATTCCTTAAATATAAATTATTTTGAAGAGGATCAATACCAAATATGCTATCTTCCGGTAAACGTGAACCAGTTGTAAGGAAATAATGCTGAGCTGCGTCTTCTGTAGACAATACTTTATCGCTTTGTATGCAATATGATTGGTTATTTATGTTAGATAACTTTATCGGGTTTCCCTTTCCTATAAAATATTAAATTAACAATTAATATTTTGTTAGTATGAAGCCTGCGATCAGACAAACCAGCATTTGACAAAATAAAATCTAAGATTGGATAAGAAATTAAACTCGTTGAAGCTATTGATGATAATTTTATATTCCATCGAGTTCATTAGTATGATATATCTTCAGGGGCTTTAGTCCCAGAGAAAATTTTTTAGACCCCTTGAATTACAGGTACGAAATAAATACACGTTTACTTTTTTATAAGAAAGTTTGTTATGAGACCATTATTCAAACTTTCTTAACATTACCAAGATTTGAGTAGCAAAACTCCCGTAAGTCTTTCTAAACAAAAAAAACCTCAAATTTAGGTTATTTTTCAATTAAAATTTTCTTAGTTTTTGAAATTATTGTTCTTTTTGCCTTATATTACTACTTTCGTATAAAAATACGTGTGATGTAAATTTATTTTACATAGATTTATATTTCAAAAAAATTGTCGATCCCTACCTCTTTATGTAGAAAAGTTAAAATTAGTGTTTACACTTGAATAATAGAAAAATCAATTTGTATAAAGACAAAGAAGACGTAAAATTTGAAATGCACTTCAGAAAATCTTTAAAAACACACATGTTTCAAACAATCAATTGTTTTAACAAGCAGTGGAAGGAGAATTTCGATTAAAATACCAGAACACTGAGAAACTGCTAAGCAAACTTTAGACTGAAATCTAATTGAGGATTTACCAACTTCATGGTAAAGTCAAAAAAGTGGGTTCTTTATTAAACAAACAAAAAAACACAAAAAAGTGTCATCATATCAATTAAACAATGTTTGTGTTTTGTGTTTAATTTTATTTTAAATACTCAATTTCATACTCATATCCCTGGTCAAAAATAAGCCTAAAAGTGAGAATTTTTTCAAAACTATACTATAAAAATTGCTAATAAACCTGACCCTTTATTAAGCATCTAGACCTCAAACCGTCTAAAAATAATTCTAAACTCTAAGATTAGGTCATATGCAGTAAAATTGATCAAGTGCGACAAGTAGAAAAAGTTTTAGATGTACATTTTTAATATATAAAACTTTAATTTAAAATCACAAAAAAAGATCTTAAAGATTAAAGATCATAATAGAAGCTGTAACGTCTCACTTTGTAATCCCTGTCACACTTTGTAATCCAAAAGCTGTCGCAATTTGTAATCCACTCTGTCACACTTTGTAATCCATCAAACCTGTCGCACTTTGTAATCCTTCGAAACATTTTTATAATTTTACCCTAGCAGTGCTACTTTCTGATTTCAACGTTTATCATTCATCTCCAAGTGTTTTGACGTGTATTTTAAGTCAATTAAATATAGTATGAGCTTATTTGAATATTTTAATAGAAATATTTTATTTTTGTGAGTATGAGTGGAAGCGTTGTTTGTTAAATTTCCTTCTGTATAATTAACAGCTTATTTGGGGATAGGTATTATTCATGATAATAGTAAAAAAAGTTTACTCTGCGATTCTTAATTTTATAACGTTTAATCTAATCGGTCTTCGATTTGCGATATTAATTTCGTTATAATGTCTGTTAAGATTTTTTCTTTAAAAATAATAAAAAAACGCTGAAGCTTGCTGAAGTAAAACACTTAAAATAAATCCTAACTTTTATTTCATTACCGTTATTTTGATGAATAGAATGTAAGCTGAAATAAGAATTTAACTATGAAAATTATTAGCTTTATAATAAATATATTCATATCTCCAATCCAGTGAAATATTATAATGGTATAAGCAATTGCGTATTCGAACAGGTGGTTTAGAAAGCTTCTCTCTGTTATAACTCTTTGTTGAAATAAACCGTTTTCCAGGTTAGAATTAAAAAGAAAAAAAAAACACTTTTTATTTTATCATATGGTCGCTAGACAGTTCTTTTCACAACTTTTCACGTAATTTTTGATCTTTATTTTCTTGCAAACTTTCTTCGATTTTTTTTACAACATGCTACTTTCATTTGGTGTGGGAGGACTCTAACTAACACCCTAATTGATTGAGATTTGTGAATATATTTTTATAAGAAACCAAAACCTTAATCAGTTCTTAATTTTTAAAACATAAAATTTTAGGCCTAAAAATTCCTTAGCATTATAAATCAGTCAGTGACATGTTTACCGGATCGTTGTAAGAAGATACTATATAATCGGGAGTACTTGATTATAAGTTGAAATTTAAAGCAATGTCACTTTTAATCCATCCCCAGTATAAAAATTAATCGGTCATACATTTGGGTTACAAAGTGCATCAGGGGTGGATTACAAAGTGCGACAGGTTTGATGGATTACAAAGTGTGTCAGCTTGGATTACAAAGTTTGACAGCTTTTGGATTACAAAGTGCGACAAGGTGGATTACAAAGTGTGACAGGGATTACAAAGTGCGACAGGGTCGATTACAAAGTGCGACATGGATTACAAAGTGTTACGGGATTACAAAGTGAGACTCTACAGAAGCACCATTTGAAAAACTGTGTGAAAATTTGACAAATGAAACATAATTTTGTTTCCGCATTTAAATTTTGAAAATCTTTTAAACATCAAAATATTTATTGATGAATTTATTTATTTTAATAGTCATACCTACTATATAGGTAATAGAATTGAGTTACTTATATAAAACAAACCTGGGATAGTATGATTGTTCCATGAGTTAACAAAAAGACGAAATCCAATGTAACTCACTCGACAAACAACCCACGATACACAGTATTTTACCACATCGTTAGTCATATCGAGATATCCTCGTGCAACCAGATGGTTCAAAACGAGTTTAATTGGGTAATTTACTTTGCTGTTTACCTCAACCCAAATTCTTTCAATCACGTTATTCTAAATGTAATAAAAGAAAGTTTCAACTTTTAATTAAGGATACCTTAGATCCATATAAAACTCAGGAGAGAAATTTAAGCATAATTGCATAAGAATATTTAGGGTCTTATTTGATAAATCATTAGGCCTGGTTGGATTTATTATGCATTGTTTATGAAATACAGTCTACAGTAATATATTTGGGAAATGTATCTCAGAAAAAGATAACCTAGAACTATTTATTGAAAATATTGGAGTAACTTCGGCGTAAAACCTTGTAAGAGAATCTCTTTCCTAAATAATTATTAACATTATTCTGGTCAGGCTTAGTTAGAAAGGGTTTCATTAACAATGATAGCTTTAATTTATTTTTTTCGAAACAAACAATGCTGGACACGTTCCCTATATTTCCTACATTTAAGGTGTGTAAAAAACATTAAATAAAAACATAAATAATGGTCTCCAAATTTCCACATTTCGCCCCAAAAAGAAATGTTAACTTCAGTCCTAAAACACATTTTTTACAGGTGTCATATTGGTAAAAAGAATCTCTCTATTCTCCTCTAACTTCATGCACAATTTTAAATAAATTCATAGTACGGTGTTAAGGAAAAGGCAAAAATATCTATGGCCTAATGGGCATGAAATGCCAAATCAAATGCCAAATCAACAGGTACAAATGCATTACTATACAAAGCTACTGCACTATGGAACTCGCTACATAGGCATTATATGGAAGCCGAAATCCTTTTTATATTTAAAACATATTTAAAGCAGTGGAATGGGTCATCATGCAAAACTTGAGTTCGTTGTTAATTGTCCATACTTCATATTTTATATTTATTTGTGCCTGTTTTTTAATTCAAATATTTATTCAAGTTATATACATGTTAGTGCTTGTCGTTGTCTTGCGTAAAAATATTTTTGAGTTTTATTATATGCAACACTTTATGTTAAAATATTATTATACTTGGTATTAATTAGTTTAAAATTGTAAACTATATTTTTTTCTAAGTGGAAATAAATCTATCTATCTATCTATCTGTCTATCTATCTATCTATCTATCAATCTGTCTGCCTGTATATATGTCTGTCTGTCTGTTTGTCTATCTATCTATTTATCTATCTATTTGAGTTCAGTACAGAAAAACTAGATTTTTATTGATTCATGATTTTGAAAATTTATGAAGTAGGGTCTGTCTAAAGCGGAAAGTGTCCACTTACAGATTTCGCTGTACTAAACTATCGAGATAGTCTGTTATTCGATTATTATTATTTTTGAATAGTCAATAGTTCCGCTAAACGACTACACGTTGTTTTTTTTATAAGAAAGTTTGTTATGACCTCAGTACTCAAACTTTCTTAATTTTTCCAATATTAGAGTACCAAAACTTCCTTAGGACTTTCTTAACAAATAAAAACGTTATCAAGTTGTTATCATAATTTCAATGTCAAATTTTGGGGGATATGATAGAATATTCAATAAAAATAAATTTTTATGTCCAAAAGGGTCACAATCAACAAAAGGTAAAGTAAAAAATCTGTGTATAGATACATATTTCAAAACTGTAATAGGGTATAGCTAAACCAACAGTGAAAAATAATCATGGAGCGAACGGTGCATAAAAAAAAGTTTCTTATGTCTAAAAAATTCAGTAGTCAACTTTCTTAACTTTTTTTGCAATCGAGCACTACTTTCTTATAAACGACTTTCTTATAAAAAAAAAACGTGTACACGTTTTTTAAGAACGTCTAACTTTTCATTGAGCCTGGGTGTGCTTATTTTCTCAAAATCTTTGAGCCTCGAATGTTCTTATTTACGTTTTAAACAAAAATTCCTAAATTATGTCATAAATTCTTGAAAAACAGTAAAAAAAGTGTAGCATATGTGCTAATTTGCATATTTAGATAACGATCTAAGAGTTTTGTGATTCACAAAAGTTGTTTGACTTATAAAATATGAATTATTGGTTATAAAATGTATTTTAGAAGTCTTTGTTATAGCGAGCGGAGGGGAATCCCAGGCTGGGGATGTTCTTACGATGTTCTTAACTTTTAACAGAATTTGAGCCTAAACGTTCTAGAGTATGTTCTTACAAAAAAACGTGTATATGGTAGTCTACTGTACTTTTAAGGGCAGAAACTTTCGTGGGGAGAAACTTCATTTAGCTAGAGTCGGGGTACAACCAAGTTAAGGCGAAAATAAGAGGTAATACCAGGTTTTAAAAATAGATAGAATTATCATATTTTAAACACAATCTGTGCTTCTAAGCCCAACCCATCCCCGTGTATACGTTTCCCCTAGTATAAGCCTATAAAAAAGGTTATATTATCCTTTGTATAAGATCTGGGTTCATACATAGGAGTTTACGGTATAATTACGTTCATAATTGCTGAAAATTTACATACATTAACAGACTTTGTCACACTGAATGGAGTTCTTGCTGTGTTAGTGCGAAAATCTCTGTAATATTCCTGAACGTACTTTACTAAAACAAATTCTTTACCAGCATCCGCTCTGATTTGATCCCACATGCCAAACTGCATCACACTTGTTCTAAAAAATATTAAATTGAATACAAATTTTAATAACAGAGTTATAATTTTAAACTTTGCACTTTCTTATCATTTCAAATAATTTTGAATGAATTTGTTATATGTACAGGAGAATCTCGTTAACTCGAACCCTGAATAACTCGGACCTTCGCTAAGTCTTACAAATTCCATTTCGCCCTTGGATTACGATACCAATCGAGCCTGCTTAAGTCCTATCTCGGATAGCTCGTACATTCGCTAAGTCGTACCATTTTTTCGGCCCCTTCAGCAAAATATCATAATATAACTTTTAAGCAAAATTTGTGTTTGAAATACAAAAAAAAACAATACATTTGTATCCTAATTATTACCCAAATATAGCTTTAAATCCATGTAAATTTGTGGTTTAACTCTAATTAAATTTACTATCATCATGTAATTAACTTCAAAACATTTAATGTAATGTTAAAAATTGTGTATTTAAACTTGAAAATACACTCGCATTTACAACAAGCCAAACCAAACTTTTTCCAATATTCTGAATTGAAACAAATTTAAAAATTCATTATAAATAATCTTGAAATTTCAATAATATAAACCAAGAGGAAAACAAGACTGTGACACCCATATGGTGTTAAATAGGGAATATGATAATCAGTTGGTCACACATTAGGATATAGAAGGGGGGAAATGAACTCCACAAGATAACGAGCTTTGAAATTCAGGGGTTCTAACAAAACAACCCGGGATTAAGCCGCAAAATAAACTGAGAGAAAATACTCAAATAGAATTGTAAAGCAGAAAAAACACAAGATTAACTTTTTAAATTCAAAACGAGTCTTAACTTATTTGGACATCAGAATTGGGACTGGATAAAAACTGCCCGTATCAAATATTATTATGTAATATATATATGATATTCAAAATTTATCACCAAATAAATATTATCAAGTGGGAGACATAAAATACTCTGTTAACAAACATCAGATAAATCTTGACAAAAAAACTTTATTTTCTTGGGGAAACTGCGCGGAATTTAATCACTTAAAGCATTATAACTTCACGAGGTATTTAACTTAAAGCTTAGTTTTGATATCAGATGTTATGGGCTTGCGACTGATTGGGTCTTTACATTCATCATTTACCCAAGAGGTTGCCTATGTGATTTATCTACCCGTGGTATTTCTGATTTGCTAGCTAGGTATTATCTATTAATAATTCATCTAATTTATTTGAGAGTTTAATACTTAAATTTTCTTTGACAAGACATTTTATATTAATATGTGACTTTGATGTTTGTAATACCTTAAAAATATTTTTTCTTCGACGTTTGGATGGGATTGAGAAACGAAGTACTAGTAAGCGGTGATCTGTGTCAAATTGAAGGTTTGCTTTTCTAAAGACGCGATGGAAATTTTCTAATGTTCCAATCAGCTAGGATATAATCCATCCATTTTTTGAACCCTGTTGGTGAGTAACAAGTATATCTAAGTATGGGTTTACTATCAAAATTAGAATTCATTATCAGGATTTCCTGAAGGGCAATCCAATTTTTTCGAAAAAGAACTGCCTGTCCGGTCCTCCCCCTTTTCTTTTCCCTCCGTCTCTCCCCTCTCTTCTTCCCTCCCCTTTTCCTTCCCCTCCCTGTTCCTCCCTGTTCCTCCTCCTTCTTTTTCCCTTGCCTATCGTTCCGTTTTCCCTTACTTTGCATTTACCCTGCCTACCCTTGCATTGCGTAATGGCCTCACAGCAAATTAGGTCTCTAGATTGGCTAAAATGGCCCTGTTAGATATTTATGTTTAATTTCAAGGTTCCAGAAAATTAACAGATTATGTTCCGCAAAAAACGAAAATATAGCACTGCCACAGAAAATTCTTTCACAAAATTTTCGAATTTTATCATCCGTAAAAAAATATATTTATTTTGATTTTTATTAATCCTTAAGAATCTAAGTCTGCAAATTTATAGTTATCTTATTCGCCAAAAAAAATCCAAACAGGTAATTAGCCGAAAATATTAAACTTTGCCTAGTCAATTAATTTCTAGCACTAGCAAAGATTAACTGCACAGATATTATGGTTTGAAATAGACTACCGCAAAAATCAATTTGCAGAGCTTTTTTGTTGAGCCACCCATCCTAAAAAAATGTTCCGCAAAGATTTCCTAATTTATAAAATAAAATAAAGATAATATATCAATAATATATTGCTTAGTTAGGTATCAGATTTAACGTGCGGTCCAAGAAAGGGCCCATGGCCCTGTTTTCACAAGGTAACACGGTGGCATCTATCATTTACCGACTACCCCTTCCCCAAGTTGCAAAAACTAGGATCAGGTACCCATTTACCGACGAAAAATAAATTATCGATGGAAAGCTGGATTGGCTTTGTTGCTCCGAAAAAACATATTTAAGACAACAATCTATTGATAAGGTAAATTGCGAAAAGTCTCAGGTTACTTGATTACCAGGTCACCTGACTGGCCATCTTTCATCACATGCAACATATTTTTTATAAAAACAGCAATTCCAAACCCTAGATCAGCAACAGCAGTGAGGGTCTATGCCCAACATCGCTAAAGTGCCTATACTGACCCAATAGGAATAGACGTGGTAATTATTCAGTAAAAAAAATTACAATAAGTTTTACCATAATACTTTAACGCAAAGCCCCGAGTAAAACCCCATTGAAATAAAAACTTTCCCGTTAAAGCTAAACATTAAATCCTTTGGGATAAGCGACGCGTCGTAAAAGGAGAAGTTTTTCAAATTTGGAATAATGAAAGGCTTTAATTATAATAACCTTGCGGTGAAGTAAGGACGGTTTAATCGAAAAAAAAAATATTCCATTCATTCTTTAGAGTATTTTTCGATCAGAGAAACATAGTATCATGCATATAGTAAATGCTGGAAATCTCTCTTTACTTTTATAATGGACTCAAGTAATGTAGTGAAAAATATATCCTTAGTTGAATTAGAGAAGGATTCAGTAGGATAATAGCAGATAATTTACCACCTTTGATACTCAATCTTACTAGAAGAATTCTTCCCTCAAGGATGTTATTGACGTCGATAGTGTTTACATCAGGTAATAAGACTAAAGCAACACCGGCTTGGGATTTAATTTTTATTCTAGAATTAATGAAGCTCCATGTAGTATCATCTTCAAACTTGGTAGTGACATGGTTTAATATATTGATGGGTTTCTTGGATAAAAGTTATCTGATGTTTAACCCTATATATACCGGGCTTTTTTTGAGAAGATAAAATCGGGGGGGGGCTAATTTAGCCCCCCCCGTCATATTTTTTATTGGCAGGAGCAATCATGTTGAAACTTTTCATAAATGTAGACCAACCTATAATGACCATTTTGAAAAAAAATATTTTCAAAATATGACGTCATTTTCGACGTCAGCAATATGTATCAAAAAAATGGTAAAAATCGTGTGTACCTATTGTAACTAATATCTTCGAAACTTTTGTATTTTTTAAGATACAGATAATGTTTTGCCTTTAAAATGTTAATAAACTTTAAGCCTTTTTTTCAATTTTCCTTTTTGGGGTCGGCAAGTTGGTGATGTCACGTCCCAAAAAAAAAATTTTGACCAAAAATTATTATTTTTTATTTTGCGAATTAGGTCATTTTGAACAAAAAAAAACTTTTTGTATGGGAAAATTTTGAATTTTTTTCAAATGCTGACGTCACGCCCAAAAATGACGTCATCGAAAAAAAATTTTTAGCCAATTATTACTGGCATAAAATTTTAGGAAAAGTCACCAAAGGAATTTTCAATAGCACTATTCGTTCCAGAAATATTTGAAAAAAACCTGAAGGGGTTAATTCAGCCCCCCCGGTATATATAGGGTTAAGGTACAGGTTATAATGTTCTATACATTGTGGCAGTTTCATTGGATCTTTAAGTCCTGGTGTTGTATTCATTATATGAATAATTGTTTGATGAGTTCGGTGCCTTTTATTTGATGGCCTCCCGGAAGAGGTTACTTCACTGTAGGTGAGTATCATATTTTTCGACCTCAGCCTGGCTGACGAACATGTCCCTAGGTAACCCGCGTGACGGAGAATGCGGTATGAATAAATATTCTGCGACATTATCATAGATTTAAAAATGAATTTCATTTTTTAGTTTCTCCTCTCCTAGGTGAACTTCCATTACAATTGATGTTTCGTTCCACCTACCCAATTATTGGTTTATTTTTAGAGTTTTCCTTCTCCTAGATGCACTACTAATCAAGGCTCGAGAGACCCATCTTCCCCAAGCCGTTTAACATCATACTCATACTTAGGGAAAATTGCGCGAAAATTAATTAGCTTAAGTAAAATCACTAAAAACATATTTAGTATCAAATTAAGTCCCAAAAATAATAAAGGTTGACTACATACCGAAATAGAGACTCGTAAACCTTTCTACTGTTCTTTATGGGCATTGTGGCAAACGCTGTTATACGACCAGAATAGCCATCTCTCGCACATATGTGTGTAACACCATACATCACCAATTTCTCGTTCTGGTCTACATGAAGCTTGTGACCAAAATAGTCTGCTTGATATATCTTAGGATTTAAAGATCTACCTGCTGTTTCTTGCCTCCATTTTTGAGCTGTTGGATTAACTCTCTTTAATGATTTCCCGACATAACTCTCGTTTGTTCTAACACCTTGACTTTTTAAGTATCCTGTCATTAATTTTCGTCCATATGAGATACCAACCTATAAATATTTTATATATAGTTAATATCTCTACTGTTACTCAGGGGTAGATTATATGGAGAATTTCAACTCGCTGTTGCTATCAAATCATTAAAAAAAATACATTGCGAATATATGAAGAAATATTCAACGCGGACTGAGTTTCAATTGTTTTAATAATTGTTTTTAGGCAATTTTTTTTTCTATTCAATACAACATTACAACAAATAAAATTAAAAAATAATAATAGACACTTCAGTCCAACCGTAGAAGTAAGAAAAAACCTACTGGTAAGGACCTGCAAATTGAAAATAATATAATATGATATAAGAAGTAGTATGATTGGAAGGCGCATATACAAAAAAAATAGTAATTTATAGTAGAGGAATGTCAAATCTTTCTGATGCTTTGAGAAAAACAATAGTAGAATTTAAAATCGACGCCTTAATATTAAGTCTGTACGAAGAATCACCATATAAAAGAAGCGTAACAAGATTTTCGTCAGAAAGGTTTGTTATTGGTCCTATTAGTTAATTTACTTTGTCAAGAAATGTTTTACGGACATCAGTATAGATCGGACAGTGCACGAGATTATTCGGGAGGAATTATTAATTTGTGTAAATTATTGCGAGTAAAAAATTTAAAAAGTCGCTTATCTTTCTATGAAATCACAAGTTTTAGAAAAAAAATCCATACAATTGAGCTAAATTGTAACTAACACCAGGTTTTTAACAAATATAGAACATGTCTTGAATTTTTAGTAAAAGTCACAAAAAATTAGACGGGTCCGGCTAACAGTTAGCTGAGGGGGTTAAAATTTCAGCTAAGTGGGTGGCCGCCGGTATTTATGGGGATAATATTTTAATTATAATCAAGCACACAAAATATAAAAAATAGGACCATACCGCGGGTCGTATTCATTATTCAATTTATAATGGCCCGTGTTTTAACCGATTGATATACTGCAGTTCCTTATAAAATTGTAAGATGTATATATGCTTAATTATCTGGATTATATGAAATATTTTAAAAAATAGAGTCAAGAACTCGCATACATTGATGTATTTTTTCAGTTTAGTAACTAAATTTTGTCGAATTCTTATGAAGAAGTTTCTTATAAAAAGGAATAAAAAAATGAAATAATAGGGGCAGGAGGCGTGGATTTTCAAATGGTACGGTTCAAATCTTTCCGACAACCCTCCCACGAGGGCGGTTTGGGGGCAATTGTTTTGGTAAAAATCCACACCAACCGGGACTTTGACCGTTTATCTTAATTTTCCTCGTTTATAGCCTGATTTTGGCGTTAAACTGTAAAAAAATCCCCACCGGTGGGGGAAGTTTGAATCAAAATCCCGGGGGAGGTGGATGTCGGACAGAGTTGAACCACGCATTAATTCTCAATCTTTCAAAAGGTAGACGTAAAAAAACACCCATGGTAAATAACTGTTAATATATTAATAACTCTAATTTCTAATTTTTCCAAATTAAATAAATATATTCGGTATGATTTCCCATTAATAAACTCTTACCTTAACCCTATATATACCGGACTTTTTTTGAGATGAAAAACCCGGGAGCTATTTTCCCCCTCATATTTTTTGATTGACATGAACAATCATTTTGAAACTTTTCATAATTGTAGACCAACCTATAATGACCATTTAAAAAAAAATCGATGACGTCAGCAATATGTATCAAAAAATTGGTCAAAATCGTGCTTTAACCCATTGTAACTAATATCTTCGAAAATTTTGATTTGTTTAAGATACAGATAATGTTTTGCCTTTAAAATGTCAATGAGGGATGTGAGTGAGTATTTTGTTTAACGTGGTAAACCGACAAATTGTCTTAGACAATATTTCCAGACGGGCCACGGGTCCGGTAGTGGCTCTATTTAAAGCACCCATTTGCGCTATGGTTAAGCTGAAGAAATCGAATTGTAATCGAATTATAATAAGTTATAATCGAATTCGAAAAATCATAAGATTTTTGGCAACAGCTGGCTCATGACCCCGACACTTCGGCAAGCTGTAATCTTGGTAGAGATTAAGTGCAAGCGCCTTAACCACACGGCCACACTACCGTGTGATCACACTACCGTGTGATGTAACTTTAGTCGTTTTTTTTTCAATTTTCACTTTTGGGGTCGGCAAGTTGGTGACGTCACGTCCCAAAAAATATTTTTTGACCAAAAAATTATCCTTTTTTATTTTGCGAATTAGGTCATTTTGAACATTTTTATTTTTGTATGGGAAAATTTTGAATTGCTTTGCCAATTATTACTGGCGTAAAATTTTAGGAAAAGTCACTAAAGGAAATTGCAATAGCACTATTTCCTCCATAAATATTTGAAAAAAAACCTGAGGGGGGGGCTAATTTAGCCACCCCGGTGTATATAGGGTTAAAGCCACGGATATACCCTCCTGCAGATATAAAACCCCAGATATAAGCCCATCTGGATATAAGCGCCCCGAATATAGCCCCCCCCCAATTCAAACCCAAAATTTATCCCGGATATAAGCCCCTCTACGGATATAAGCCCGTAGGCGTTTAAGAAGAAAATAAAAAATTATCAACACGAGGAAACATGATTTTTTCTTCTGGAGCCTAAACCTTTCCTGCTTATAATACCCCCGGAATAATCACCCCGGATATAAGCCCCCCGAAAACAAGTCCATTAAAAATGCATTTTATCTTTATTTAGCTCAGGGTTTATATTCGGGATTTTACAGTATGTATTTTGACAAATTTCCCTAATTTTTTTCAGTTGCTTATAACTATAATAATTAAATACATCATTATAAACCTTATCATATTATAAATCATAGTACCGTGTTGAGGATATAGCCATTTTCATAATAATTAGGATTATTAAATAGTTCGTAGGGTTCTTATATAGCGGTTTCTTATAAAACGATAATATTGGTCTCTTATAATTGACTTGTACAGGCTAAGTTAAGTAGAAAAAGCATACGGCCGCTTATATATTGACGTGATTTTTCAATTTTTAAATTAACATATCGTTGGTTTCTTATATATATATGTTTCTTATAAAAAGTATTGCTATTTTATAATTTAATTGATTTTTAAAGAAAGTTAAAATAAAAAATAATATATACAAAATGAGGGCCGGGGGCCGAGTATGGGAGCAGAGGGCCGGGGGCCGTGAAAACCGAACGAAAAAAGGCCTCAAATAATATTTTTAAGTTTTTTAAGTTACAGGTATAATATACAGGTATGTGCCCCTCCAGGGTACTCCTTAAACACAAAAATCCTTATTAACAAGTGTGTTTTCAGGTCAAAAATTAAATTTTTATTCAAATTAGTGTCCCTATTAGTCAAAAATGATTACTAAACACCTTGTGGGATAAGTTCCTCTTAAACTAAAATAAGAGCCCCCCTTTTCTTTAGGCAACCAGGCGCTTTTTCAAGGCATTATAGTATTCGCTTCATTGTCGTGACAAAAAGAAAAGCAAAACTGTACATTTTACGCTCAATACAAAATACATCATCTATAAAATTAAATTACCTCCGATACTGCCTTGAAGACAATTCTGTCTAAATCATTTTGTGTTGAATTAGAATTTCGAGATATATTATTGGATTTGCAAAATCTTCTAATATTCATAGAGGACAATCCCCTTTTATTTGGATATTCTCTCTGTAACATACTACTGATTTGAACATAACTAAGTTGTTCCTCTAAAAGTTGTTTTATTCTTTCTGTAGAAACTACCTCCGAAACAGCCATTTTATTACGATATTGAGTAAGCTTGCTTCAGCTTGCTATTATTATTTATTTATAACCCCCGGTTGGTAACCGATGAGCTGTCAATCAAGCTAATTAGACTAACATCCTGCAGGTACCACCTGTGAACTAGTATTATTTAATAACAATACCTTGGAATGTTACTTTTAATATTTTGAGTATAGAATTTCAATTTTCATTTTTAAATTAAAAATTGAAAATTGAATTCACCTTGTAAAAATGTGTTTTTTTTTAACATTTACAAAAGTAATTTATTAATATCGCAAATAATTAGTCTGAATTCATTTCATTATACATTACTATAATATAAATAGTTGAATGAACGTTTTATACACGGACACTCAGGGCTCTCAGGTATGCTAACTCAATTCGTAATATAGCCACGATTCGTAATATGGAAAAAATATTTGTATGTAGTTTTCATCTAAAAGTTGTTTTAGTCTTCCAAGAGAAGTAACTTCCGAAACAGCCATAAGATACAAAAGTTTACCAGTATCCTTAAGTGTAGTTGATAAAAAACAGTTGATCTCCTACTGGTACCAACATATCATTTAATTAAATAAATACAATTTATTAAAGAAAATATAATATCTGTATAAGACACAACTTTCCATTTGAATTAAAAATTGAAAATTGAATTCACCTTTTAAAATCGTTTTTTATTTAGTTATAATAAGCTGAATTCATTTCATTATATAATTGGACTAATATGAAAAACTGTATTAACGTTTTATACACGGACAAACCCGTTCGACATTTGCTATAAATATTATAAACATAAATTGAGAAATTACTTAAATAACCGAACACAACAACCCTGGGTGTGCTTATTCTTTTAGAACATCTAATTCTCGAATATTCTTATTTTGGTTCTCAACCAATTAAAACCATTTCATATTTCCTGAATATAACAGTAGAGAAATGCTAGGATACTATAAATCTCCAAATAGTATCAGTGGAAAACATATAGTACCCCAATGGGGTGCTCAACCGTGCGCAATCTTAAGTAGATTGCTCTTTCCAATGAAGAATTAGAGGAGAACTATGAATTACGGATTCCCCAGTAATACATCAGAAAAAAGCCCAAGGGTTAAGGGTAACGGATAATAATATAGTGAGCTACGGCACCTTAGGCTGCCCAAGTTCTTAATTTCTAACCAGATTTCTCGGTAAATCTTCTTCTTACAGAGTTAACGTGTTCTTACAAAATAAAGAAAGGTGTATAACAGTTAAATGGGTATTTTGTTTTTTAGATAATTGCCAGGACAATTTTCCTTACTAAAGAACGACGAGACGGGGGCGTGGGAATTCAGAATTCCCAGATGAAAACGGGAGATTCCCGATATTAGAGGACGCGCTGTGGCATTCAACTTTTTAGTCGAGGGGGATGTTGATGCCACATCCCAAACAACAAGTCAGCCAACTCCTACTCCTCCAAGCATTGGGGGTCTTTTTCTGGCTACAGAACACCGCCAAGGTACGTTGTTTATCATGATTCTTAATTCACAAGGGTGACTCTGGCATTTATAGTAAAACTTGCTGTCCAAATAAAGTTTATAATTAATAGGACAACTAAACGGTCTCGTATAGGCGTGGACTGGCCCAATTTCCTAAGGTTAATTTAAACAAAATAAATAAATAGATTTAACCCTATTCCGTATGGGCTTTTTCATGTACGTTAAACGTATGGTGGGTAAATCTCCTCCATCATAAAATTTGAATAAAAAAAGCTATAAACCTAATTTTTTCCATGGAAGGTCATAGTAATAAATAATTTCCAAGGCAAAAATTAAAATATTTTGATGACGTCAGTTATTTTGCGAAAATATGACCAAAATTTCCTATTTTTCGAATGTATATATCTTAAGAGAAAATGATGATCTTGGCATGTTTTACCCCTCGATAGAGAGCTACAAAGGTTGCTCTTACTGATAACTATCAAGTTTAGTCCTTTAAACAAGCAAATAATCTACAAACGTCAGCACAATTTTCAACCCTGCTCAGTATGGTCTTTTTGAAGTTTGGGGAGAGGGGAAATACAAATGGGCAAAATGATAATTCATATATAAAATTTGATAGAAAAGTCGCAAAAAAGTGGTTGACCCCTCATTTGAATGGTATTATAAAACATATTCTGAAAAATGACCCTTTATTGACACCATTTCCAAATTTCTTTGCTGTCGTCAGCATTTGTGTTTTATGATTTTCGACGTTTCTCTGGCTGGTGCGGTCAAAAATTAACAACAAACTTAGCAGCTACCCCCATACAAAATAGGTTAAAGTTAATAAATAAATTTTAGGCGAATGCGATTTTTACAGATAATACACAAAAACACCAGTTCTTATGAAATTCATAAAAAATAATCCTTGACTTGTTATGTTTTGTTCTTAATGTTTATGCCTCACTGTTCTTATATAAAAATGATAGTTTTAACTAGCCTGTGATTGCCATTTGGGATACAGTACACATTTTTATAAGAAAACTTTCTTACACATTACACATGATTTTTCATGCTAATAGAAATTTTCAATTCTTTTATATTATATATGCCCCATTTTTTAAGAATTTTCTTCTTTTTTTTCTACAAAATATTTTCAAATCTTTAATATCTTTTTTCCTGGAATTTTAGGGTGTAAAAGTTAGCCATTTCGTATTTCTTTCGTATTTTAATTTTGACCTCCTTAAAGTCGCAAAAACTATTTTTCACTCAATTCAAATCTCAAATTTAATTTTGTTTTTTTAAGTTTCAAAATGGGGTACAATTGACCCGTTTTGGGAGAAAAAATTAGCTTCTTATTTCTTTTCCATACAAGTCTTTATTAAGCTTTGAAATATATATGTTATACATCGTTGAAAGGCTATGGCAAATTAAACTTTTATACTTTTTTAGAAATAAGAAACATATCCATGTAAATAGGTCCCTGACAATATCCCCCTGAGACAAAATCCGTCTGTTCAACCCCCTTCCAAGACAAAAGCACCCAAACTAAATTGCAAAACAGACAGTAGCCCCCAAATAATATTTTTCAAAAATTTCGAAACGGCCTACCGCCATTTTTTTTATGATTTTTTGTAAACTGAAAAAAGACCTCAACATTATTTTTTCTTCTATATTTCAAACAAACAAAATTCGGGCAAATTTAAGTTTAGTTTACACGATTTTTTTTTAAGAAACTGTGTCAATTTTTGCCGGAAATTCGAAACACCAGAGTGTCAGCCGATCAAAATGAGTTCAAATCTAACACCGGGTAATAAACCTTTCTCGAAAAAAGCACCATTAAAATTAATCTAATATCGTAATTACTTTTTATCAATATTTATTTAAGAGTTCTGTAAAGTTTCATTTTGCAAAAATAAATATACTCAAAATATTTGCAATATTCATACAATTTTTTTTCCAGAAATTCAAGAAAAATATTGCTTTATCCGATTCGAAATTTACAAAAAAATAATTTTTTGGGGCATTGGTCCGTTTCGAAATTTGTTAAGAATATATTTTGAGAACTTTTGTCAGTTTCTGAATTTTTTGCAGGGGCTTTTGTCTCGGGGGATTTTGTCTCATAAAGCTTTTGTCTGTACCCCTATGTATATACACTTTTACAAGTTAGTCTGACTCATATATGATTGAAAGGACAAGGAAATACTGGGCATTGCTTTTTATTTTGCTGAACATCTCAATCAGTTCTCGAGATATTTAGGTCTAAAAATATAATAAAATTTATAATATTCATGAGTCAAAATAAAATGGCATAAATCTAGCTAGAACCATGGGATCTCGTAATTAAAATAACGTATTGTTTACGATTTTTAGGGAAACTGCAAACGGTAATTAATACAAATTTTATTCTATAAGAAGATCTAACCTTGCGTTGAGGCTGGATTATTCTAAACTATTATCTTTAGTCGAAAATCTGAGACTATACGTTCTTACGTTTCTTTTTAAAAAAGGTCGCTTCTCAGATATTAACTGTAAATGTTCTAAATTGTTACTTATAGTTAAAACTATGTTTATCTTTTATAGTTCTACGTTACCATCGGCGTCCACACCCATCGTTGGAAGAAAACGGCCACTAACATACACAAAACTTATAACACTTGCTGAAATGACTAACGGCAAAATAGGTAAAGGAAATATTTAACATAGTTTGTACCCATCCCAATCCAAAAAATTAAACCTTTTTTTGATTAGAATTTATTTCAATTGACAATGGGCGCTAGGAAGTTGAAGCCAATTGTTAGGGCAATGGGGTGGCATGTTGTAAATAATGTATAGCCTATGAATTATAATAAAATGAAATATAAACTTTGGTAAAAAATTAAATATATCAATTAAAATTAATTTTCTTAGATTTTTTACTTATTTTTTTTTAACGTAACATTATGGTTATATATATTATATTTACACTTGGTCCTGGAATAACCGGTATTTTCTGTGTCGATACAGTACACTCCCAATAACTCAAACCCCCGATAACTCGAACCTCCAGTTACTCGAGCTTTACTTGAATTCCCGTTGAATCTTCTCTAATATTTTCTTATAAATTCTTTCGATAGCTTGAACCCCCCATAACTTGAAAATTCGCAAAGTCGAATCATTTTACCGGTCCCTTGGACAAATACACGTTTTTTTTATAAGAAACTTAGGTTTGGCCTCAGTTTCTTAACTTTATTACTTTTTCAGTAGTCAAAGTTTCTTAGGAGTTTCTTAAAATTGTCAAACAAATAAGCAAGAGACTTGATAAAAACATGTGTATTTACAACTGATGGTGAAAAATAAAGAATAATGCTGATTATTAGACAGAAAAACAACCTAAAACTATTTTTTTACAGAAGAAACGTTTTTTCGTAAGAAAAGCAATTTTTTATATTTTTCGGTTTGTTATTCTTGGGAAATTCAATACTGAAGTTTTTTAACTTTTTTGGCGTTTGAGTAAGTACTGGTTTCTTATTAACCGGTTTCTCATAAAAAAAACGTGTATTCCCCCGATGACTGGAAATACAGAGGAAAATAATAAAAAACTTCTTAATTTTTAATAAAAAACATTTTTCCTTACTAGTAAATTATGATTATGGAGTCTTCTGTTTTCTAGTAAATAACGACTTGGGATTCCTATATTAGGGGAGTCATTATTTGTTGTCACGCTGAGTTGACGTATGTTGTAACAGTCTCAATACTCCCTGAAGTACTCTTAGACTAGGCTAAAAGTACTGAGACCGGCAGCGCCGTAGCTACAGAGGAAGGAAGGGCGCAACAGGCGCATCCCCCAATAAAGTTTTCACCAATTTCTTTAAGATCTATTTATAGAAAAAAACGTCTATTTTACTAGTATTTTTTTTTTGTTAATTTTACTTTTTTTACAGTAGTAAAATTACCCAAATAGCTAAATTAGGGATTTTGGAATTTAAAAATTTTTCTTAAAGCGATTTTAGGCATAACTCTATTGTACAGCTCAGTTTCTTAACTTTTATATTTAATATTTATTCCTTCTGACGCCCTCTGACAGTAAACACGGCTTTATTACGCTCACTTACCAAAGACGTTTGCTCACCAACTTTAGAAGACGCAAAGGTAAAATGTCAACCTCGAAGTTAGGGCTTCTCCATCTTTTTATATGCAGTAGTACAATATTAGCGAATGAAGAAACCTTACTCTTACCCAGAGGATGTGGCTCGTTCTTCACCTGTCCATGAAATTTTTTAGCGCAGCGTCGACAGGAGATGATAGGGATCTACGATGTGGTTTAGCGCGGTAAGGGAGCTATGGCTTTGAGGTTGGTAAATTGCCATAAGGGTTAATAACTTTAAGAAGTACAAAAATAATACAAAAATGTTGCGAAAAAAACTAATCAGATAAATCCCTAATAATTTTCAAGTCACCCATTAACAATAATGAATTAGTTGTGATTTATTGTTTCTAGAAGGTCGAATAAAGGAAATTTTTGTCAACATTCCCGACACGGCCGCTAACGTTAATGGCATACGCGAGCTGGCTGCTACTCAACTTGGGTTTCCGGTTGTTTTAGTTCAAAAATCCGGGCTGGTGTATGAAGATGGCCCAGTCACAAGAGGTATTTGAATTTTATTTGGATATATTTTACTTTGGTTTGAGGCCCAGACCGACCAGGATTTATTTGAACCATAAAATCTTCAAAATGTAAAAATAACTTAGATGATAAAACAATTTGTCTTATACACGTTTTTTTTTTTTTTATAAGAAATTTTGATATGAACTCAGTACTCAAACTTTCTTAACTTTTCCAACATTTGAGTACTGAAACTTTCGTAGTACTTTCTTAAAAATTTGATAAAATATTCTATAAAAAAACCGTAATTTTATGTTAGACGAGGTCACAATTGAACGAAACATGCTTAAAAATGTATAGGGTGCATTTACAAAAAAACTATCGTAAAATCACACTTAAAAGTACTAAATGATCGCTGTAATGTCCTATTATAGATAACTAATACACGTTTTTTTTATAAGAAACTAAGCAGTGGTCCTAGTACTAAAAGTTTCTTAAATTTTAAGGTGATATTAGTTCTAAAAGTTTCTTAACGAGTTTCTTAATAATTACCTAATAAAAACACAAAGTTTTGGTAAATTTTTTATATATTCCTTTTGTCTGGAAAATTTTGTTTTGTTTACATATATATTTCTATTTAATTGATATAATTCGGTGGCTTGGGATACGGAAGTAAAAAGCATCAAGTTTAATTACGCAACCAAAACGTGTACAGATGTAATTCAATAATTTATAAATCAGGTAGATAAATAAAAATACTATGCTTAATAATACTTGTCTGAAAAATTAATAATAAAGCAAAAAAAAGGTTTTTTATTTCAATTTTATACTTATAGACTTAGTTCTAAAAGTTTCTTAAAATTTGGCATGTCTAGTTCTCGGTTTCTTATAAACCGGTTTCTTATAAAAAAAAACGTGTAGTAGGCCAACACTTATTTAAACCCTAATATCCCCAAAACTATCAATGGTGGCATCTTAAAACTTTTTATCTTAATAGTCGAGGGCATCTTCTGTTTAAGAAAATCGATTTAAAGATTTTGCTGATATTTCGCCCTTATGAAATGACGTCATTAGTAACGTCGGGTTATTAAAACTAATTGAATTTTCTTTGTGATGATAGGAATCTAAGAAATGCTTTTAAAAAGGAATTAATATCAAAAAGTTGGGAAATAAATGTAGTAGTACATAATGCAAATATTATTTTGCCATTTTTGACCCAGAATTATGATGACCTCACTGTTATTACGTCAACTGCAAAACCAAAATATATCTAAATATTCCATTTCCAGCTCAATGACGTCAAAAACGTTAAAATGGGCCTATATATGGGCCAAACAATAAGAAATGGGTTTACAAATCATTTTAAGGCTGAAAAACTGTTTTATAATGTTTCTGTGCCAATTTTTAAGGCAAAAAAATGACGTAATTTTGACAAATTTCTCCGAAATTTTGACGTTAATTTGACGTCAAAATGAAATAAAATGAAGTCACGACGGATAGTTCTGATGGCCAAGTAATGAGGAACTATTTCTAAGTTGATTAGTCATAAGTAAATGCCACATTAAACTTTATATCAAAGAATTTGTTCGAAAATTTATATAACTTGATGTTACCACTTTTTGGAAATATGGCCGTTATGACGTCACATTAAGTCAGAATAAAAAACAATTCTAAAAATTTTCCCAGATAAATTTTAGGAATCGTCAGAAAACTATATTGATATCAAGCAAATTGTTAAAAAGTTATTCCATATTAAGTAAAGCTGTGGGGGCCTACTAGCCTCCCAGTCTAGGTAGGGATAAGACAAATAGTATCAAGCGGGAAATTAAAATAAAAGCCGTAACATTCTATAACTAGTCTAACTGAAATATAGATTCGTCTCATATTTTATTATATTTATCTACGCTAAATGAATATAATGTCGAAATAAATGTCGAACAGCTCACGGGAGTGATGATTCATTTAGGGTGAATATCTTTCAATGTATTTTTTTGTTAACCCTATATAGGGGGAAACCTATCCCGGAATAAAACTGTGAGATAATAGGTAAGAGTTGTTTATACTTGACCCAGTTATGAAGAAACTTATAAGGTGTGTTATTGTACTATGTAACATATTTACCAATTTTTCCAGAATTTATAATATCTTTATTGGCCTTCTTGTAATTTTGCCTAAATATCAGCGTTCAGCATAAACGGCATGATTTATCCGAAATCTCACTGTAAAAACTTCTTCCCATACCATACGTATAGCCCATTCTAGCCGGGAATTTTGCCCTGAGGTAGGGGGTTGGGGCAGGGAAGTATCTATTCTCATAAAATATACACTTTTATTATTTTAAAGAATTATTGTCATAATTTAAATTATCTTATTACATAAATGCCATTTTTGTCTTTCAATTGTATGCCTATATGTGAGTCAATTGCCTGCATATATAACTTAACGTTGTAAGTAATTCATTTGGCCCGGTGGAAGGGAATTCTACCCCGAGTTTAACACCAAAAATGGTTGCCACCCCGGAAAATGTTCCTATCACGGGGAAGAGAAAAAAATTGAACCGCACATAATCCGTTGATGACATGAAAAAAGGAAATAGCGAAAAAGAAAATTGCTACAATAAAACCCAATTTGATTTGATTTAGAAAAGTCGGGGTATCACAGTTAGAAAAATATGAAAATCTTAATACATGTCTCTCGGCACGATTTATTTTAGTGCGGAACACGAGACAATTGGATGGTGTGTAATCTGTTTTAATTTATTTTACCCAAAACTGAGCGATGATACCTCTAAGAAAAAAGAATACTGTAACCTTAAAAATCTTATACAAACAAATATTCTTCAATTCTAACGGCAATAGTACATTTTTATCTTAGAGTCGTATAAGGTATTTTTGACTATAAGTAAATAAAGCTGTTGTTATTGATTATTTTGCAGGGGGAATAGTATTATTAATAGTAATAGTGATGGGTTTAGGCACAGCTTCTACTTTTTTTCAAAAGCGTACTCAGCTGTGCATTTAAAATTATTTATATTATTATTTTTGCATTGAAAAATTATTTATATTATTATTTATTAATTATATAATTATTAAATTATAAATTGTTAGTATGTATTATTACAATAAAGTGCTCCAAAATTGTTGAAAAAATCGAGCTATATAAAATCCATAAAATAAGGTTATTTAACTATAAAATTACTACATAATGTTTCATGCTTTCGCAAT
>JAUOBW010011012.1:0-10253 GCA_032360285.1 Lepidozona retiporosa | reverse complement strand
TAGCGCACTTGGTCTGGAATAAAAATACCTTCTACAAGTGCCTTAAATTAAGCGTTGTTTACACGGTACTCTTACGCCGTAATAATACGGCGATAACAGTTAAAGGGTTAAATTAAATTATAACGTCAAATACTTTTTTAAGTTAGCAAATGTTACTAAAAAAGGTTAAACGCCAAATCAAGGATGCATCACGCAAAATTAAGCACTGAGAAAGTGTACCACCGCCATATATACGCAATAATGAAGTAGTTTGTGTTAAAACTTGTGTTTACCTCCATGTCTTTTAGGGTGGATATCCAATTACAACCAATAGAATCATTCTTGCACCTCATCTGCATGTTGAGAATGTCTCTATAATGCCCCCTGTCTAAAAATAGCTTGAAACAAAAGGAAACAATAAATTGATTTTTTAAAAACACAAAATGGGCAGTTGTCATTAAATCTTCCCGAGGAGACAGTGACAGGAACCCTTTCAGAATCCTAGCAGTCGGCGGACTATTAAAACCGCAATATAGGAACCCTTTCAGAATCGTCAAAAATGTAATTTTTGGATTAAAGTTGTCATATTTAGGGGCCTGAGCAACGATTCAAAATTATTCATAAAATCACCGAAATGTGAAAAGAAGCATTACGTTTACCTGCATGAAAATTTGAAACCAATTTTGAGAGAAAAGTAAAAAATTCTTTATCTTTGCATTAAATGTGTCTCAAAAAAATGGCCCATATACGAAAGAAATTTCAAGTAAAAATAATGAGCAGTTATGGAGATAAACGAGTCGGACGCTTAATATTTCTGAGCACACCTGAGAGTCCAAAATCAATGAAGAAATATTCCATAGATAAACAGATGAAAATCTGGCAAATCGTCGAAATACTTACTAGCAGTGGTCGAAATAATATTCTTACCTGGTTATCGTTGAAGGTCTCGTTATCTAAAGGACATCTTGTTCTAAAGATAAACAATACCTAGTTTAACCCTTAACAGGCACTATAAAAATATATAAAATAGACAGGACTGGGACAAAAATTTCTAAAAACTAGGAGCCAAAAATAAAAATTTCAGCTCATAGACTATGTTTAAAAACTACAAAAAACGGCCATTTTTAAAGAGAAAACGATATTAAAAAGATACATAATTTTCAAAAAAAACTATTATTTCCTAAACAAATGATAATACACCTTAGAGTAGACCCTCTTTGGAATGCCTGAACAATACTGATCACATGCTTTAAATTTGTTTTATTAAGAAAAGCTGATTTATTAACCTTGTGCCTTGTTGTCCGCAGCCATTTTGTTTTTTTGTTTGAGGACGCACCACCGTGTCGTGAAAACAAAAATTTCACAGCAAATCCATTGAAATGTCCAGTTTAGTAGAGGCTGTTTTCCGGTCTAAAAGCGCCTATTAAGTGAAAGCATCTAATGCCCAGGCTGGTCGGTGAACAGAATTCCTAAAAACTAGTCCAGGCAGATGAAAGAACAGGAACAAAATCCAAAATTGCATGCATGCTAAAATGATTAGAAATACGATTTGTTAAATATCAAAAGTTTAGATTCTGGATAGTAAAATAAGTTTTTAGCGGGTGGTTATATGAAATATTTGTTTGATTTCATTCAAAAAGTCAATTTGTAAATGATATGTGATAAAAACTTTGTATCTACTTACATGTGGTTTTCTTTCAACCCAGCCACGCAAACTGAACAAAATCGATGACCACATGCTGCTAACTGCACCGGTTCTCTGAGCACCAACAGACATATGGGACATTCAATGTAGTCATTACCATTGACGCAAATAACATCATGTCCAACAGTAGCCATTTTGTTTTATATTTATTTCACGCTGAAACATAAGTGTGTTTTTTAAGTAATGGGGCTCAGGTGTTCGTGAAATATACGGATGTCGTAAAAAGTTTTTATACACTACTGTGATGTTCCATCAACACATCCAGCCAAAAAAATAGTAATTGTATATAAACCATATGAAAAATAAGGAGTTACGAAATTCAAATCTTGATACAAAGTCATCAGTATTCTATTACCCCTAAATTTCACTATTTTATTAATTATTAGTATTGCTTTTCATATAAAAAATATAATAGATGAGTTATTTAATGTCACAATTTATTAATACACTCTAAATAGACTATTAATATATTAACTGGGCAAAATTCTCGCCAAAATATGAAACTCGTCAATTTTATAATCAAATTATAATTCTAGTGACGTAATAGTGCCATTGTATAATGATGTCTAATACCTCACAAATCTTCATCCTTGGTTATTTTATTTTTGCATCCAAGATAATATATCAATAAACTAACAAATTATTGTAAGTCGCAATGTCCAAGGAAGGAGCATTAAGGATCATCCAAGGTTTTGATGGAGGGAGAGATTTTGTGAATTAAATGTTCAAATTTTCAGAAAAATAAAAATATATCATCTTAGCATTACATTAACCATTTTTTGGAAAAAATATTGATGAGCTCAGTCTCGCCTTTCTAAAGAAAATTGAAATATCAGACCTCGAAATACTTTTCAAAAATTGATCTGACAAATAGATATGCAGGTACAGAAAATGAACAGACATGTCGTATTCGGTTTTTAAATGGGTGGGACATTTCGTCCTACCATTTTCAATTGGACAGGTGACCCTATGGTTGAAAGGATGCCATCTATGGACCTCAAACTTCATGCAAAATTTCAAAAGTTTTTTGTTAATAGGTTTTCTAGAAAAATTAAAGAACATTGAATTAGGAACAAAAACACATATTTGATGAACGACACGTGCAATATATTAAAAATAAATTATACTAACCTGATCCAAAATTTCAACAAAATGGAAATGGGCCATTCCAAAAAATTATTTTACTTCTAAAAGGGTTGAGTTTCAACATACGCCACTCTACCTTAACTTTTCCATATATTTTCAATTACCTTCACTCTTGAGATTTCCACCTCATTTTTTCTTAGTGTAACTTCATGCCATCAGGTTATTAAGCACATAGCAACAAAGTGACATTTTAGGATTTTGTGAATTTAGAAGCCAATAAGCTTACCTTCAACCTTGGGGTTACCCTAAATCTTATTATTTAAAATCAGCTTAAATACAATTTCTACAAAGCCTGGTCATTTTAAAGGTGCATTTACTATATGGAAAAACCAATGTAAATTATTGAAAAACGTATAAAAACATGTATTTTTATCGTTTTCTGGTCATAGATCAGACATAGACCCTTGAACGAGATTTTTTGACGGGTGACCATATGGTGCAAAAGATGCCATCTATGGAACTCCAACTTCATGCAATATTTTAAACAAAATGTATAGGTCGCTTTTTAGTTATGAATCAATGTAGAAAATCCATAAGCATTCTTGAAATAACTTTGTGGCGGACAGACGAACTGACTGAGAGACTGACTATAGTGAAATTAAAGGTTTCTTTCCTTACTACATACAGGGAATCAATTAAGGGGATTTAATTATGAGAATTTACTGATTAAAAATTGGTAAGCTAAATTATTAGGGATATTATAGGTAACAATTATTTACTATTTGTGTATGTCATGAGGCTGTAATATTAAAACATTTACTTTAAAATGCTTTCAAACCTTACAGTTCTGTTTTCTCATTCAACAATAAAATACACCTTTAATGTAAATATTAGTTGTTGTTCATTCTTCGGCCATAATTTATTTCGCAGCACCTTTTTATTATTTTCTATTGTTCTTTTGTGATGTCATCATTTTATGGTTCAACTCTCATACAATGTATTGACAGTAAAAAAATTTAACCTCCACACTGATGCTTTCTTAAAAACGACTTTAATTAATTATCTTTAATTTATTTCACTCAGCTCATTTTGTATAACCTCTTTATGCGTTTATTTTTACGATTTTCTATGGTTGATTGTCATTGTGATGATTATGTGAGTATGGCTCAGTCGATAAGGCGCAGACCTCGTAACACAAGACGTAAATCTTAGTTACGAGTTTGAGTCACGCTTGCCCCAGTAGTTACTGAGGATCCTTGAGAGATTTGACGTTACTAAGATTATATATATCATCACAATATACACACTAGAAGATGCTTTGCATATCACTCCAAGTTTGCCTGGAGATGAACTAAAAAAAAAGTTTTTTTAAAACATCAAATAATGTATGGAGGTGAGTGTTATTAATGAACAAGCAGTGCGACCCGCATAAATATAGCAATTTTAACAGAGATAAGAATTGTTGAGAATAAGTTGTGGAAAATATTTTTTTTGTTGCTGAAAATCAACCCATTAAGGGTCCTGCAAACGAAATAGGCCAACATGCCCAAAAGTGGACCAAATGTTCATAAATAATATTTTCTAACTTCATACACATGTGGTCTTGAAATAACCGGGTTGACGTTCGGTGGGGGATAACCATGTCCCATGGCCATGTTAGGGTCTTTAGTCTTGGTTGGCAACCATCCTAGGAGACCGAAAACTCTGAATAACAAGCGCTAAACATTTTTATGACTTAGTTGCAAAGCCTGAAACCTCAAACTCCATTTCCATCTTTTCCCTCGACACAGGGTTCCAATGAAAAACATATATAAATGTTTATTATAAGTTTATTATGAAAGAAATAACAGTTACTTTATACTTATTCGTAATGAACATCATATAGCTTAGTGTTATTGTTATATAAGTATTAATAATGTGAAATTAGCACTTGGATATCAGAAGAACTGAAAATGACCATTATAGTTGCTGCGATAAAAATCCATTTCCATCTTATCCATCAACGCAGGCTTCCAATGAAAAACATAAACATCAGCATGATCATAGTAAACTATATTGATGAGTTCATTCACATCATTTGAATTCGATGCACGATTCTTAACAGTTACTTTATAATCACTCCACATAAATTCTTCATGAACATCATATAGTTTACCATTCAGTTTTATTGTTTCATTTTCATCAATGAATATATTGACTTTGTGTGGGTTGCTATTGTATTGTTTATCAGGAGAGACCACCTTCACAAAGATACGATTATCTGCTTCACTATTTAATGTTATCTTCTTACTTTGAACATCATTGTAATCTATGGTAAATCTTGTTGTTAACGCACCATAACATAATACACCAACACAGTAAGGTTCACCTGCATACTTTACTTCTGCAGAGATAACATCTTTCGAACATGTTATAATTACCTCGTCATTATTGTATTTAACAACCTTCTTTATAACTTCAGCAGAGGAGGAGGGCGGTACAACGAGAATACAATCAAATATGTTGGTTGCCGATAACGATCTGCGCACATTTGTTGCACCACTTACTTGATCATTAAAGACGATTTTATTGTTTACTAATGCTATGTTATTTTCGCCTATCTCTTCTTTTACGGTAGCATTACCCACAGTCTAAAAAATAAAATATATATGATTTACGTAAAACAACTTCAATGTGAATACGAAGTGTAAAAATGTTTAGTGAGTTCACTGATCATGTAACAAGACCTGCTATATCAGTAAAACTTAAAAAACGCTAGTGTTGGATAGCTTATTGTAACAATCAAAACCTTAGAAACACACTCTAAATTATCCGAAAAGAAACAACCATTAAGCAACTTTGAGACTGAAATTCACTTAAGGCTCTAGCAACTCCAGACTAAAGTCTAAAAGTAAGTTGCTTATAAAAAAACGTGTATCAAAAATATGACATAATATTTAATATTCTTTTTCTGATGACCAAGTGCTAGTGACAAAAAGACTCGGGCAAATTTGATTGATAAAACTGCTTAAAACTTAGGATGATATATAAAAATAAAGCTTTCAACAAAAAACAGCCACAAAAAAAATTACTAACATTACCAAATTATCTGTTTTCAGGTCTTAAACTAAAATTTGTGTGAATTTAAAGAATTAAGGAACAGATTTAAAAAAGATCAACATCGTTGTTTTTAAGCCAAATACGACTAAAAGTAGACTCTGTAGGGGGCCTGGTGCTCGCAAACAAGAATTTTTGGCAGGTGGTGATATGGGTTAATATATTATTACATCTATGCCCCAAAATGTTAAATTTAGGCCAAAAACCCTATTTTTACTAGTTTTGGGGCCTGGAAACAAGAATTTTCAGCAGGGGCCATGTGGCTGACAAGTTGCCCTCTATGGCCCTTCCGTTTCACATAAAAATCTTAAAAAGTAATTAAATAATTTCGAGAAAATACGGAAATGTTAATTTTTAAGCCTGTTTTGTTTTACTCGTTTAGGGACCTTGTGTCTGGAAACGAGAATTTTTATGGGTTAAAATAAGCCCTAGAATTTCTGAGCTTGGGACATGGTTAAATATAGTGGCAAACTTTAGAAGCTGTTTTTAGCTTGGTATCTATAGTAATTTGGTTCCAGATGCTAGATATAAATATTAGTAATTCCAAAACTAACTTATTCCAGGTAAATATGGAAAAAATGTCGCATAACGGCTATATGGCAGCCATTATTTTTCTTAAACAGAGAGGATATTTTGACCAAAATTGGAGAACTGCCCCAAAAATGACTCCCCAGATTAAAGTAGGCAAAAAACTGAGGAAGTACATTAGAAATATATATGTTTTTAAAAATGATAGAAAAATAGTTCAAACATCAAGGTTGAAACAGACTTAAAAATTAAATTCCATGACAAATATCGTTATAACATTAAAATGGCCCAAGAATTCAGTCCCGGGACAAAATAGTTTGCAGACGTTTCCTGTTATTCACTCTTTGTTGAGTAAAATAAATTCATTCTAATATTATTTCTGGCCATTTTAAACATAAATATATGAATCTTGAAGGATATCAAGTGTTAGTAGGGATCAGGAAGATCGATTTGGTAAATTACCATTTGGTAAATAAGCTTTTTCCAATAATACATTATTGAAGTTAGGTGTTATTTTAATGAAATAGTACCAACTTAGATCCATGGTGTCCTAGGGGTTTGCCCTTGATTTTAACCCATCTGCGCTATCCCAAACAGTCGTGGTAAACCTAACCCATACTAAAACATTTGCTGCACCACAAGATGTGTACCATTTGTAACCTGTGAAACTATGTCCTGGACTAAAAGCTTATCAATAGGACAAAAGTTATTCCAGTGGGACGTGAAGATTGGAGTCTCCCTAAGAACTTGAGTCCTCTCTCCATCTTCCTGGGATGGGGGAGGACGTAATGAGATCTCTGGAAAGATGGCTTTAGTCATTATGTTTCAAAATAAGTCATGGACAAAAACTTGGCAAGTATTTTATGAAGGGGGAAACGTCAAAACTTGGTTTCCTGGGGGTGCCCCCAGTAGAGGCAACCCTGATGTCCCAAAAATCTTCTTCCAAGTTGCTTAATTGGAAAGATTAAACCTTTTATATGCATTTTATGTGTCTAATGAAGAGCTTCTGAGAGAAATGACCGGACGGACGAACAAACAGAAAAACAATCAGGATTGACTTCATAGGACCCCTATCAGCTTCCTTGGGGGGGGGTCCAGAAAATACCCATGGATAAAAAAGATGCAACATTATAAAGAATAGCTGCATAAAACTAAAAAACAAAATTAAGAATAAAAATGTTAAACAAAAGGTTGGAACACAAATGGACTGAATTAGGTACAGGGCTGTATTGCATTTTTTCTTATGAAATTCATGATGTTAAGCCAATTTCATATTATATATTACATTTTGCATATATTTGCTTGCTAACTTTTTGTAAAGTTGTATAGGCTGCAACCTAGGCCCAAAAATAATACCGATTGCGCTCAAAATAGTCATAATAATTGTTTCCATTAACATAACGAATTTCATAAGACAAACAAAATATACAATTTTACAAAAAGTTGGAAAGCAAATATATGCCAAATGTAATACAGAAGAAGAAGGTTTACACCAATTTCATCAGATCAGTGTTTTCATCCATAGGCTCACTTACCTCCTTGAGATCAGCGACTTCCTTAGTAAAATATCCCATCCTATCTTCGAAAGTTTTTCTTAATTCACCATTTTCCTTAATAAAATATAAAATAAATATACTTAAAGGCAAATATCAAGTAAAAAAGGTTAATTGAAAGAATATTAATAATAAGTTTTGGAAGAGGGGAATTATTTGGGAGGGGGGATTATTTGGGAGGGGGAATTATTTGGGAGGCGGTTATCCAGGAGTGGGAGCTTTATCGATCATTTACGGTAAACGAATCATCAATAATAATAATAACAACAAATAAATTTCCTTTTATATTACCAGGTCGTCAAACCATTAAAATGTATTTTGAACTCTATGTTGTAAAACATTTTTATTTTCAATTTCATAACAAAATATAAAATAAATAAATTTTATTTTAAAGGTTTGCGCAAGCGTGTTGCTTGTTGGCAAGCCAAATATAAGAAACCATTAATAATAGGGGCGGGATTATTGAGAAAAGCGCCTCCTGCATATTATATAGGCAATGTAAAATAAATAGGATAACCATTGTTATAAATTTACATGTAAAAAACTTAACAAACATTTAAATTAATATCTCATATTCTTAATTATGATGGGAGTAAAATTATAAAATTGGAATTTAATGTTCCAAATGAAATAATATATTGTCAATAAAATTTTAATTACATGTTTTCAAAACATGTGTTTATAAAAATTACAAATAATAACAAATAAATGTTATAATGTGGAATAATAATAAACATTCAATATTTTAATTAATGGAAAATATACAATGGAAATAAATTATATCAAAGGTAACTTTCTAATTTTTTAGTAAAAAGTTTGGTTTATCAACACCCCGTGATATATTCTCGACATTTGACTACTACGGCTAATTATGTAATTTATGCATCGAACTATGCAACAACTAACCATTTGAAATGAGCTTACCGGGTAAAGAAATTCCTTACAGCCGCGGATCTTGCCAAATGATGCGCCCACATCGAAATACACCCTTCGGTTGTTTTCTATGCTGCGTAAACATGGATACCGATGGTGAGTTACGTAATTCAGTTTAATAATTTCCAAGCCTTGACACAGAAAGATGTATTATAATAACCGTTTGAATTAGGGGCAATATCCTGAAATAAATGTGGACAATATGGTACAGTAGTTTGCGTAAATATCCTGAAATAAATTTGGACATTATGGTACAGTAGTTTGCGTAAATATTCTGCACGATATGGTACAGTAGTTTACGTAAATATCCTGAAATAAATTTGCACGATATAGAGGGCAGTAGTAAATATTCTGGACAATTTAAGTGAACAATATCAAAGAAATAAACCAATCTCTTAATAAGACCAATTCCTTACAATGCTTTAGGTTTTTTAATATCCAAATGCGGTTTAAAATTTAGCTTTGCATCAAGATTTAATCCAAGCTGTCTCTGAACGGGCTCGACTTGGACTGGCGTTTGGTTGAAGTATATATTTGGGTACTTTTGAAAAAAGCGATGTGTCATCAGCAATTATTTTACACATATAATTAATGTTGTCAGAGAGATCATTTATATAAATTAGAAATAACCGAGGACTAAGCCTTGTGGGACTCCAGCTGTTACATCAAACCATGAAGAAAATTGACCATTTAGAAGAACTCTCTGTTGACGATTAGATAGGTAATTTTTCAATAATTTTAGTATTTTAACGTCAATTCCATAAAATTTCAGTTTCTGTAGAAGACCATCATGCCAAACATTATCGAACGCTTTTGAAATATCAAGAAATACACCTCTGGTTTCAAGAGATGAGCCATCAAAGGATTTAAAAATGTCATGGGTTATTGCAATAAGTTGGGAAACATCTCCTAAACCTTGATTGATTCTTTGAAAGAAGTTGGTTAGTTTGAAGATACGTATATAGGTTATTATAGATTACTTTTCCTAATATTGGTCTATAATTTTTAACTAAATTTTTAGATTCTTTTTTGTGAACAGGGGTCACATTTCCTTTTTTCCAGCAATCAGGAAATTGGTCGGACCGTCTTTGATGTAGACACCTAGGCCATGCATGTGTCTATTACGGTGATCATATTTGGATATCAGTCTTGAGAAACAAGGAACATCGAATTCACTGTCAGGAATGGAATTCTCACAGAGAGCTAAAATATCTTGGGAATTATTATTGAGAAATGATTGGACGTCAGCAAAGCTGCTGCGAAGACCTCTAACGTTGCTATAGCATACGTTGTGGAGGAGGGGTTTTATTGGAAGTAGCTCTATTGTTGCGTTGCGTTGAACCTAGTCTTGCGGAAACCGCATGCCTGGGAAA
>JAUOBW010010901.1:0-10256 GCA_032360285.1 Lepidozona retiporosa | reverse complement strand
AAATTTCAGAAAAAAGTAATTTTCAACAGTTGTTCTTAAAATAAGCCATATATATTTATCTAAGTTTATGGAGAATTTTAGAAAAATTTAATGAACGGGTTTGGAAAAAAAAATGAAAAATGTTTATTTTAAAAATGTTTAAATTCAAGCGTTTTTGCCTTTTTTGTCCAATAATGACCATTTATTTTTTACTGTGTCCAAAACTGCCTGTTATATTATGCATTAAAACAAAAATCAATTTCTCATAAAGTTTTTGTTGAAGGAATGTATTTAAAGTTGGTTTATAGTAGTGATTATTAAATATTTTAAAAATTTGCTATTTTTATGCTAACCACTCCCCCACAATTTCAGATCATACCCACCATTTCCCTATTTTAGGCAAACTTTTTAACCCCTCCCCCAATAAGGCATAGCCCCCTAGACATACCTATATTTGATTTTCAGCATACAAATGACAATGAACAAATTTATATGTATTTATCCTTTTTCTAGAAAAATTATAAATTGTAGGATATTTTTGATGCAGACACTATTCATACTAGTATATTGATTAAAACATTTCAACTGAGGTACAACTGCAAGTATATGAAGAAGTTATTTACAACTGCAAGTAAATGAAGAAGTTATTTACATATGCAGTCAAAATTCATATTCTAGTAGTTGTTGGATTGAAATTCCAGAGTTTTTAAAAAGAACTAAAAATGGGGAAGGGGAGGTCAAAAAAGTGGGGGCATTCAAAATTTCAATTTAAAAGTGAATGTTTACTACAAAAACAAGTTGGACCCATATGGAAGAGTATTTATAGAATTATCTAAGAATCTTTTTATTTTTTTTGGTTCCCAAGTTATGCTTGTTTAAAGGTTTATAAAAATTGTATTCTTGTGATTGCGAATATTTAAAATAGCAAGCTATCACAATCTGTATTTTGTGATTGCATTATCTACCTCATGGTCTAACTCTTATAAATGTAAATAATAATGTTATTATTATGTTTTTGTTCAGGGATATCACATTATGAGAGTTAGGCCCATGAAACAGGCAATGACATCACAACCATTTTTTTAGAAACTTTTAAAGGAGCATAACTTGATAACTGTCTCGGATATTTTTTCTTGTTTCTGTATTGAACAATTACTTTAAGGGGGCTGGACAAAGGAGGTTCTTACATTATGACTTCAGACGAAGCTGATTAGATGCATGGAATCTCATATTGAAAAGGATATTTATTTACAAAAACTGGAAAAAATCCCGGTCCTGATTAATAAAAATTAAGTAAGATTTGTTTAGTCGTCTCCAGGCGAACCTGGAGTGAAATGAAAAATATCTCACCATATACTTGATGGTTCGTCAATAACTACTGAGGATCGTCAATAACTACAATCTCGGACAAAATATATTTGCATTTTTCAATGCTTTACAAAAATTCAAATGTCAATTCACCATAAGTATTCTAAAATGAAAGCTGTTGACAACCCCATTGACAAAACTTCAGCTTTGGTATTAATCTTAGAGATGACTTAGAAATTGTATGTAAAACATGAAGCCGTCATATACAGCCATTGCCGCATAAGAGAGAATAGATGTAATGGTTCGTTTTATCGGGAAAATTCTCATTCATAATTAGTTTGCGCGTCTCAATTTTAGCCAGAATGTCTGATTTTTGCAAAATATTTTGTCCAGGATTGTAGATATATACTACGTTCATATGTTTATTTTTAAAGGGGCAATCGCGCCTGTTTAATATATAGCTCATCACTATTTTATGTTCGATAATAGTTACAAAAAGTCCTTATCTTCTTGTAACTAGGGATCGATATATGGCAAATCTAGAAAATAATAAAACAACACCATATTAATAGCAGTGCTTAAGTCTGTATCTTTTGAAATGAATAATTCTTCTGAACCCGTAAATAAGTGAATAGGCTTGATATAAAATTTAAGATGTCAACAAGGAAAAATTTATGACTGAGAATAAGAAGTTTTTTAATGTTTGATGATTTAGGCGTCACTTTATCCTGGTACAGTATGTAAAATTTCGATCTATTATTGGTTTAATCGAAAATTCTATATAATTTGGAAATACAGGAAAGAATTGAACCGCGCATAATCGTAGCGAGTAATATTCGGAGAGCAGGATTTTCATGGGGATAAGATGATACAAAATTCAAATATTAATGCCCTTATACGTTCATATTTAATATTTTTACTCAAAAATATACATTTATTAATTTATTTAATCCCCAATAATAAAATACAATTTACAATATTGATAAAAAACAATAAATATCTTTTTACAATTATTTTAATAAAATATTACGTATACTATTTACAAGTGACATTATTTGTTAAAAGTAATATAATTTAAAATAGATAGATTAAAAAGATATATATCGACCACTTGCATTGTTTATTTTACTTAACAGATCATGGTAGACAGTTTATAAGAACCATTCATTTGTTTATCGTCGTAAAAGCTTTCCAGAAATATCGAAAATATTTTAGTTTTACCGAAAAGACCCATGACTTTACTCATAAAAAATATTTTTTGGGCACTTATATACTCAGTACAGAAAAACGCTATTTTTTACAAATCTAAGCCTGTGTTGTTACCTTAGAACCATATATGTTCACAGAATATTTTATAAAAAAGTAATGACCGGTTATGGAGAGTGATCGGATTGACGAACGGACAAGGGCAAATTCGGGAGTGTAATGTCCAATTACTACATTCATTTTCATCATTCAGATCAGTGTAGTGTATTTACCTGGGTTTTCGAGGTAATTTATAAGAATTATTAAAGTTTCCGGAGTTTCTATATTTTCACTAAATTTAATGTTTTTTCTGAAGCTTGCCTAATTGATTTTGTTTTCCAGGCTTATCTGAGATTTGTAGAAGTCCATAAGATTTCCTCCTAGATTGGTGGATTTTCCTGAGTTTTCTAGGTTTCCTATTCATTTCCCTCAGCTTTCCATATTTTTTCTTAAAATTTCCAGGTTTTTACTGAATTGTATATTTCACTGAGCTTTCCAGGTATTGTACTGAGTTTTCCAGTTTTCCGGTTACAGCTATAAATAATTTCAATTTCACGAAAAAGTCTAAATGACCTAGGGTGATTTTTTCCCACAGTATCCTGTTTTGGATTTCTTTTGAGTGTGTCTCTGTATATAAAACCATGTTTACCCTTGATGTACGTATTAACCTGGGATTCAAGTTCAAACAATAAACAATGCAAGTGATTTATAAACCATTCCTGAGTAGATAAAAGAAAAATAAATGATAAAACGACTTTTTATTTACAACTCGAAAAATATGAATACAATTATGAGGAGGATTTTATGAAATAGTTTTTATAAATGGGTTATTTAGGAGATTTTAAGGGAAGTGGCCACACTGTATTTAAAAATATAAAATAGGTTGTCAGCAAAAAGGTGAAATTTCTGTTTTGAGAGACAGAGAGAGTTTTTTTTTGTAAAGATTTGAAGGGTAGTAAAAACCCATGACTAATATCCGAATCTACTCAGGAATTGTTAACTTTATTGTCACAAACATTTATGAACAGAAAGCTGCATAATGGGTAATTTTTTCTCCACATTCAAGCAAAATCGAATGTATTTATGGTCTAAAGCTAAAGCTAATCTATTTAGTAAAGGATTAATGCTCGCTTTCAACAAATTATTTATATCTTGATAAAAAACTATATCTTAATGAAATTCTAAGTATCAGATCATAATTTTAGAAACATAATTACCCCGTAGACATTTCGAAATATTTTGTTTAATAATGTTTGCGACAATAAAGTATTATAATAGTAACTAAGTGTTAAGTTGACATAGCAATGCTACACCTCTTTTTATCCAATGAGCTGGATCTACCGCAGATGGGATACGCATTTCCATGACGTAATTGGTGGAGTGACCGGTTGTAGATAAGGTTCCACGTCTTTCGCTAGTTTTGTACACCGGACATTCATAATGGACACGTTCAACTTGTTCGCCTTTTTTACAAGGTGTCAGCCATATCTAAATTGTATAATGATATCCAATTTTTGTATTCACTTTTGGGTATTTATTAGACCAGATTATAAAATGATGCCGTCATAGGGAGAAAAATAAGTGACTTTTTTCTTATCTAAAATTTGACGCCGATCATATTTCGTTTCACAACATTATGCTGAAAAAGGACGGTTATCAAGTATTGGGAAATCCGAAATTTGGTCAGGTGATGACGTCATTAAAAAAAATAAATTTGGTCCAAAAATATTTTTCTTATAAAATTTGACGCTTCTCGAGTTATAGGAATATGATATTTTATCCCCAAGCCCGACAATCAAAATGTCAAATTAGCGCTTGAGTTTACATAACCAGCATGCCCATAAGCAATCATGTTAACTTTTATTATGAATAAAAAAATCCTACTATCAGATATTCTATGGTTTCTTTGTGGTAGGTACACTCTGAGGCTTCGTGTTAAAATTAGTGAGATATTATCTGTACTAGGGATAGTCTATGTTTTCTTTGTGGTAGGTACACTCTGAGGCTTCGTGTTAAAATTAGTGAGATATTATCTGTACTTGGGATAGTCTATGGTTTCTTTGTGGTAGGTACACTCTGAGGCTTCGTGTTAAAATTAGACTCAGTGAGTGAGGAACATTAAATATATATTAAAAACGAAAATCATTTTTCAGCGAAATTAAGACATTGCTCAATTTGTGTATGATTATATAATGAGAACACACTTTGTGTATGATTATATAATGAGAACACACTTTGTGTATGATTATATAATGAGAACACACTTTATGTATGATTATATAATGAGAACACACGGCTGAGAACATTTAAATAGAAACGTAGATTATTATTATTATTATCATAAATATATCTTACTGTACACATATCGTCGTATAACTTCTTAGGGATTGATTCACCAATAACCATGTTACCAGCGTCCCACCTCGCTCCTTCCACATACAGTCCATACACATAAACACCTACATGATAAAGAAGATTATATAAAGCTAGTTGGTAAATTTCCAGGACATTGGCCATAATCAAATATCAGGACATTTTCCCGTGATAACAATATTCATTCAAACAAGGCAATGAGATTTTTTTTTTAAACGGGGTAGAAGCGTCTGGAGATAAACTTTAAAAGAAATTCGTCAAAAGGTTTTTGAGAAATGTTACCCACAAAGCTAACAGGCAAACAAATTATACTTCAAAAATATATTAACTGTAATATACAGTATTTTATGTAATAATCAAATTATAAAATGAAAGACATATACATTCAATTGTATCTGATAACATCCATCTCCTCAGAAATGACACACCAGTTATTTACCATTAAAATAATCATATTTAAGTTTAGATGTGCAGGAATACATTATAGTCTTGCACATCTACCAATCACGGCCAACAATTGAAATGGAAAGGTGGATTCTTATAACAATTCATATAATTTGAAAATATCAAAATACTAAAATTAAAGTAGCTAACCATCTTCAGGTGGTTTGGTGAATTCTGTCTCTTTCATCATGATAAAATCAAACGAGAGCAAGTCAATAGGGATTTTGTATTTTCGCGCAAAATTCTGCTGTGAACCTAAACAAATAAAAATATTGTATAAGTACCCATTAAAATAGTCATCCACATAGTCATCCCTATTTGTATCAGATTTACACATTCATGGCGTCCTAGGGATATGGTTATACTATTTAGTGGTCAATTCCCCATGCAGCCGCAAATTAATTTAATTTTAATCCGTACCGAGGTCCTAACCAATTAAGAAAAGGTGAATATTTATATTAAATTATTTTATTAGCGACTAGTATCCCAACTGTTTTTCATCTTTGGTATGTATTTTTCATTTCCCACCGAACATGGAGTCAAATAATACAGGGAGAAAAAATATTTAAAAACTGCCAACTGGCAGTGTCTACTGTCCAGTACAAACATATTTTTTATTGAGATGGTTATTTTTTTGATAAAATCTTTCCCTCCCCAATTGTAATTTTATCTAGAATAGCAGGCTTTAAAAAAATGAAGATTCAAAAATATGTTTTTTATAAAATGCTAAAATTGCAATCAAATTTCGAAGGTAGAAATCTAACAAATCCACAAAATTAAGTTCATCAAATATTTCCTCCCTTACGTTCGAGTCATTAAGCTCCAAATTCTTCCCTTAATCCAAAGAAAAAAGCAAGTTGTTTTGTAAAACAAAAAATAGTTTTTTTGTGCTAGGATTCTATAGATCGGATATTAGTTTTACAAAGTGAAGTATTCATACCATGTATCAGAGGATATATTAATAATTAAAGAACACTTATAAAGGAATATATAGAAAAGGGAACAAGAATATTTGTTTTTAAAAACAACTTCAATCAAGACAGCAATCAACTATTCATCTCTTATGTAGATTATTTAACGTGCAAATAAATGAATTGATGCGAGGAAGTTGTATGTTACATTTAGGCATTTTATAAAATATTCAAAACAACAAAATGCTTGCCACTGAATGTTTAATAAGACAAATTTGAACGCAATATAATGCTTGCTACTAAATATTTTATACTGACACCTTTTTATAACAAGTTCTTCCGAATATTGTTTCAGAAGAGAAAAAGAAATAGAACTGAAGGGTGAGTAGAACATTGTAAATATAAAACTTGATTTGATGTTTTTTGATTTGATAAAAATCTTATCAGGGATTTATTACCATTTGTGACGAAACTACTTTAAGATGTTAAAGATTTAAATGAGCGAATTAGTTTAAGTACTAGCCACCAAAATAATCAACTTACATAATCAAAAAAACTTTTTTTATGTATTCCTTAAATTTATTTATATTAGCGTTTTCGCGCATTATCTGTTCCAGGATATTCCAAAGTGATCCGTTCCTGGCGAAGTATGTTTTTATTTGGCGTAAAAAAAATGAGAAAGTAAGAAAGATTCTCTAAATTTATACCAGGTTGCAATTTTGAAAATGTTTAAATCACAGTTACCTACATTTTTAGCATCATATTTTCATCTATAAGTTAAAAAGTATTGTTATGTTTCGAATGATTTATAGAGATATAAGTTTTTACAATATTTTACAATATTTTTTTTGTCGGGCTCATATGAAATAGCAAAGCAAGGTTTGCGTAGACGCTAAGAAATTAGTTTCAACACTAAATATTTATATATTCATTTAGTTAAAGATATCTAGCAAACGACAACAAAATGTTGGGTCGATTCAATTGCGTAGCCGTAGACGACAGTCGAACAAGTGAAGACGCCTTCCAATGGTACGTCCGAAATTACCATCGTCCAGAAGACACCGTCCTCTTGCTTCATATTCACCAAATGCCTCACTTACCAAGTATGGGCTTATTAAGTGGAGCGATTGCTATGACAGAAGATTATAGAACCAGCGTTGATAAAAGCGTGAAGCACAGTAAAAAGGTCTTGTCTCATTACAAAAGAATATGTAATGAAAATAACGTTCGATACAAAGTTGCTCTAGAGGACGACTACCATTCTCCTGGGCATATGATTTGCGATTCTGCAAAATCGCATGACGTTGACGTTATTATTGTTGGGCAAAATCATTTCAACGCTATAACTAGATTGTTGACTACAAGTGATTATGTACTGCATCATTCTAATGTTCCAGTTATTGTTGTACCTCCACCTTGTTTGAGGGGTGGGCCAGCAAAAGCGGAGCATGACGAATGTAAGCATTTGATTGCGGTGTAATAAAAAAATGCGGATGGTGTGACCAGCGACGAAAAGCAAACGTGATATTTATGTGTAACAAAACACTTATTAAATATCTGTATTTGTTGTAAATGCTTATATCGATTTTATATTAATAGTAGAGTAACCATTATAGATTTGACATAAAGAGTGTATATATTTGTTTGACGACGTAAATAAAATTTAGCAAAATAACAAAAGCCAACTAATAATCCAACCTTGTTTGAAAACATCTAAACCCACAATTTAGGCAATTCTTACCCCCGAGGACATTGTTAATATTTTTGTCTCTTGTATCATCATTTGGATGTTATAATCGATACTAGCTTTTTAGTTTGAAATCTATTTAATTAATTAGTAATTATTTTAATTTACCGGTAAATATTTGAATATGGTGGTTGTCAACTCGTTTTCGAGTACGACCATTAGTTGAAATTTTGGAAAAACACTTGCACGGCACGTTTCACAGAAAGGTGGACTTACCGAAGGGATAGTTGACTGTGACGGCCAGACCCACCAGATCCTGAGGTTTTTAGACAGATTTAGAGTTATCCTTGTCCTATACTTATTCGGGATGGACACTTAATTGAAAGTGTGGACTTAATCGATCATTTAAAAGAGTTGTGTAAGGAATGGTTTGTTGAGTAAATCTTTATCAGGTGTTTAAATTTTTATTTTTAGGATATATTCCTCTAGAATCTGTATAAACTTTGGAAAACTTGCTATAAAACCCGTAAAATGCCCTAAAGAGCCTTAGATTGTTAATAATAACCATACTTTTAATGTTAGTTGTAACTGTAACAGGAATATATTTATAACTTTTTTAGTTTCATCTAGAAGATCAGTTTCTTTTAGTTTAAATTCTGGCAGTGACCAAACTGCCATAGTCGGTGTCACCTTAACTCGGTCTGTTTTGTAGTCCCCTTTTTTATGTTACACAAGAAACATCTCACTATTTGACCTAAAACCTGGTAAACCCTAAAAGCTAGATTTTGCCTCGTCTAATAACATTTTATTATTAATTTCCCTTCAGTTTTGTTATTCGTACAAAATTATTATTTTTTAATTTTGCGACAGCTTGTAGAATATAACAAGGCTACTGTTACCTGTTAAAAAGGCTTGTGTGAAGAAGAATCCAGGTAACCAGAATGTTACAGGTGCATCATTGTCATACCAATCTTGTAAGAATTTCAAACGAGCCAACAAATCATTAACATAACTACCAAGCGGTTTCAATGATGGATAGGATTTGGACTTCCACAGCCCTGGTATTCTACCATTTAGCATACTTGAGTAAACTTCTTCGAGATCTGCAGACATAACAGCTAAACCCTAAATAGTTGTATATATAACAAATAGTTTTCGGAGATTCAGAGTTCAAGGGTTAAGAAAACTTCGGCTTCGTCACGTTATTTACCTTTTCATTATTTTACCATCTCATGCAAAGTAATAAAAAAAACGCAATTAAGTATAAGAAAAAGTAAATCTTAACTGGAAACCCGAATTAAAAATTCTAGAGTATAAACTATCAAAAAACAAAAAAAGTAACTGAAAAACGAGAATTCTTGAAAGTGCCCGTATTATTAGTGAAAAGAAGCCCATATAGTGTGAGGACAATAATCCCATGCTCATCGTCTGTGTAAAGCAATTTCTCGATGGATTCGGATATAAAAGAGCACGAAAAATCTTGTTAGCAATTTTTTTAGAGTCATTTTCCCATAATTTAAGTCCCTTATCTCTCTTTAAAAATTTGCACTAAAAATATTTTTCAAAATAATTAAAAGTAAGTTTTTTTTTATCAAAAATTTGACTTTGCATCTTTTTTGCTTCATGTTCTTTAGGAGAAAATGTATCGTTTTTGAGTTATGGGGCATTTTATGATGTTGTCTCGTGACAAAAAACGTTTTTTTTATCGCCAAAATCTACCAATAAAAAGTTATTAAGCCTAGAAAAAACTAATGTTACAGGAAATGGTTACCCACTTTATTTGAAATAAATTATCATCTCTGTCGGTATATATATCATAGAAATTCCAACAACATTAAATCCGTTGTTAAGGATGTTTCATGTCTGATCTATAAATATAGAGATATATTATTATAAAGCAAAACAAAAGAAAATAAACTTAAATATGATTTTTCAGATTAATAAAAATATGAGGGTACACATTTATTCAAACAGTCCATAACAGTAAACAGCAAATTTTAAACAGGTAATGCACACAAAATGCATAAAATAAGTGTTCTTAGGAAATTAGGAAAAAATGCACCTTGATTTGTTGTTGGTTGTTCTTAATTTTTGACCAATTCTAGCCTTACTGTTCTTATAAAAGAGTTCTAATAAAAAAGGTTGTGTCTTGTTTACCCCGAAATTCAGTTAATTTGTTTGTAACTCATTAATTTTCGCTACTCTCCATTTATACATACTGGGTAGAACTTATAAAATTTATAGTTAAAGTAAATACCGTAATGCATCGAATCAACGCGCGGGGGGGGGGGGGGGGGGGGGGGGGGGGG
>JAUOBW010010790.1:0-10258 GCA_032360285.1 Lepidozona retiporosa | reverse complement strand
AACAATATGGTCACTATATAGAACACAACATGACCTAAACTTGTAGCAAAATATGAAATTGCATACCTGGAACTTGTAGTTACAAGCAATACCGGCATTGCTGATTGGTTAAGACACGCCACGTGACACTAATAATGCTAAATATACTTTGTCAATTTTATTTTTGAGGAACTCGATATCCACTAGCCCGGGTAAGCAAATCCATACGTACCCAGATCTTAGCAAATGTGCGACCGCGTCGTACTTTTCCTGATAGTAAATTTCTTATACAGATATATTTCCTAATGTTCGACCGCATCGAAAACGCGCGTCACGGATTTTCTACATTTTGCAATAAAAAAAGGTAATCGAGTGACATAAACAAACTAAAAAAAACTAGGCATTTATTGTAAAATATCCACTGGGTAAATGAAGTTTATAAAATAATTTAATAATCTCAAATTTTTTGACGCAATCGTGGATTTTCGTTCTATAATGCAATAAAATCGTCGTCAAAACAAACTTTTTAATTTAATAATTATATAACACATAAAAAAATCTCCCAAAGGCGTATCCTTCATATCCACTTATTTTGATTATTTATCTAACTTTTTAATCCAATTTGAACCCTCCTTGTTTGAAATTAAAGATTTTTATTAAATAGCTAACTGCGAATTTAAAGTGCGCTTGACTTTTGAAAAATAAACGAAATAATTTAATCAAAAATAAGAGATATTACAAAAATGAGTGACTTTAAAATAATATCAACTTTAGACATTTTTAAGATTTCCATATTGATTGGTACAATGATAATTGGAGTTATTGGAAATTTGGTCGTTATTTATATATTTGGATTATCTACGAATGAGAAACCGAAGCGTTTTGAAAGATTCTTATTGATACTCGCCACAGTAGATTTGGTATCGTCTTTATTTATACCAATATCTTTCTTGTACCTCACGGTGACCAGATTTAAATTGTGGCATTTTGGTGAATTAGGTTGCAAGACAATACCGTCGCTGTTGCAAATTTCAGTATCGTGCTCCCAAGGGGTTTTAATCATGATAAGCTATGAAAGATATCGCGCTCTTGTGAAACCGTTCGAAAGATCAAACCAGAATACATGGATTGTTCTCATCGGTGTATTGTGTATTTCAATTCTTCTGGTTATACCTTACATGTTGACGTTAGGTATAAGAAATGACCCGGACTACAGTATAAAAACCTGCATCCCGGACGGATCAAAACATGTGTTATTGATGATTTCGGCGTCTATACAGTTACTTAGAGATGTAATTGTAATAGCTGTAATGGAGACGTTTCGATACGAGACGAAAAGATCTCTAGTAAAACAGTATCAAACATTATCGTGGAATAGACGCAAAAATTCGCGTCGTGGGAGACGAATGATGTTCGTAATACTAATTGTATTTACGACGTTGACTCTGCCGGTAGATATTTTTCAATTCATTTTTTACATGTTTGTAAATTTAGCACATATTCGTATTAGCAAAGGCGTCTATAACACTATCGTGGGGGTGAATACCTTTTTAAATTTGCTTCAGATGTCTAATTCAGTTGTTAATGTGTTTATATACTCGCGGATGCACGAAAACTTTTATTTGAGATATATTCTGTTCAAAAGAAAATCGAAAGATTGAAGTGTGGTTAACCTGATGACGCGCTAATAACTTTTGAAGGCTAATCTTTATATATTATTCGTGACATTGCTTCAAAACTGTTGAAAATCTTTTTGCCAAATATAATGCATGACTCTTTCATCGTGACTAATAAATATGACTTGTATAAATAATACTAGCCTGTTAGAAAATCCACTATATAGATATTTCTGAAATCTTATATGCCGTAAAATCTGGCAAATAAGCCAAGACAATACAATCTTTTATACAGACATTGGAACCCAATACTATCGTATTCACAATTGAAAGATCTTAAAAATGCTACAAATAGTTTAGTATCCACATACAGCTTGGTGGTTTGGGGGCGCACTTTAAGCGCTCCAATGGAGTTCTGGGCGACGCCACGAAAATTTTTCAGCTTTTACGTAGGTTATCAAATCACCTACATCTCAATCAAATCACCTAATTTTATGACGAAATTTCCACACATATAAAATTGGTTTCACGTATACAAAGCTGATCCTCCGTAATGAATAAATTAAAGAAAAAACTTATTTTAATGAAAAAAAGAGCTGAACAGAGTCCGATAACTTCTCCATTATAGGGAATTATCAAATAATGGAAGAAAAGTCTGTTTATGAATTGGTAGACTGGGAGATTCAAAATCAGAATTCTCCTGCTAATATCCGAAGGGTTAAAACCTCTGTTTATACTTAGGTCTGACCCGACTCGGAAAATCTAGTGACATCACAAAAACTATTTTATGCTATTATTTTCGGAATTTTACGGTATATTTTGAATTTGTTTGTAGTAATGGGCTAATATACCAAATTTCAGAGTGAATAGTAAACCGTTTTTAAAGTCGCCAGCGATAGTAATGAGTGTTGAATTCTTTCAGATGTCAGCAACAATATTATTTAGTTAGCAATATAATTAATATGGGATTTGAAATTTTAGCAGGGTTTTATAGTAATATCTTTTCATGTAAAGAGTGAAATATGAACGGTTGTGCATTCTTTAAGATCACGTGATCTCGTAATAAAGATTTATAAACATTTTTAAGTTGAAATAAACCCATCATGTGACATATAACCCAATAATGTTTGTAAATAAATAAAAACACTGAAATCAAGAAATTAAGAAATTAAGGCGAATTACGCGACGGTAATTCAAGATTTTAAAGTTTTCAAATTCTCCTGCCTTATTAAATAGACTGAACGCTGTAAAAACAAGTTGGGCTCATATGAAAGAGCATGGAAAATTATCCAAGAAATTTTTAATTTTTTTTGAAAAATATTCATCGGTTATCAAATTATGCTCGTTTGAAGTTTTTGAAAAGTGTGTTTTGTGATCTTACATTTTATTTCACTAGATTCTGTAGTTGAGTGTGGTTTTGCTACTGTGGTTTATTAAACGACGTGCATAACTACCAGCAACATATTCACGAGAGTTAGACCATGAAAATCTAGCAACATCAAAAAAATCTAGTGACATCACAGAATATATATATTTACAAGATTTTATGACATTTTTAAATCTTCGAACGAGCATAACTTGAGAACGGTTTGAAATTTTTCGAAAAAAAAAACTTGGATAATTTGTCATGCTCTTTAATATGTGCCCAACTTGTTTTTAAAGTGTTTATTTCATTTAAAAAGCACAGTGGTCTTGATTTAAAAGACATACGTACAGTATCACGTGCGGTGGATCATTTTCTAATAACTTTGTTTTGTAAAATCAAAGTATTGGGTGTTTAAAGCGACAATGTAAGCTAAGAAAACGTTGAATTTGAAATCACTACGGAGCCTAAATTAAGGCTCGGACTAGTATAGATTTCGTCCAAATGAAATAAAAAAAAACATTTGTCGCTTCTCGACATTATTCAAGAAGTATAGATAAGAGTAATAAAATGAAATAAGAGACTCTTCCAATAATTTTTCAGATTTTTAATGATTTTATTATTTTTAACACGCCTTGAATATGAAATGCATAAGTGCATTATCTCGTCGCCTGAAATTTATTAGGCTTAGAAATTAGTTTGAAAAAATGTCATTATGTTCCAAACTGCTATAGGTAACGGTTATTTAACGGGTATGATTGTACATATATAGAGCATACTTTGTTATGTAGACTATAAGATAATCTGGATGTATTAAAACGAAATTATTATTTATTTTCAAAATTTACCTCGTATCATATCAGGCTTAAATAAAAACTGAAAAACAAAAACGAAAAGCAAACACGATTCGTAATTTATTTCCACTTGGTTCGTAACATGGGAAAACGCTAACACGATTCGTAATATTTTTCAACACGATTTGTAATATAAAAAATAATTCTAATATTTATGACCTAATACGATTCGTAATAAAAATCTCCACGTTTTGTAATTTTAAATGTCAACACGATAGGTAATATGAACCTAAACCATTCGTAATATAAATTGACACATTTGGTAATATGAGGCGACACCATTCTTAATGCCGTTTAACACGATTCATAATATAAGGTTAACACGATTCGTAATATAGATGACAATTTCATAAATAAAAAAGACGACATTTCTACCGCTATTATTTATTAATAAACCAAGCCTATAAGGAAATTACATTTTTTGGGGGTTTAGAGAAAGTTTGGTTATCAAATTTTATAATAACTTATCCGATAGGTTAAATAAAAAAAAATGTGTCCTTTAGCTTATGTTTAAAAGCGTTAGTTGAAGGTGATGACATAAGTTCATGCACAGGTCACTCCATAGTTTCATAGCACTATCCATTAAAAGGAGTCTAATATCTAATTAAGAACTATAGACAAATCCGTTCTACCAATATTAGGAAGGTTTTCTAAATGTGATAAATGTTTATCTGGTAACAAATCTGGATTTGAATAGGTGACTATAGTGTCTCCCAATCAATTGTCATTGACCATGACCATTGACCATTCTTCGAAACCATTGGAGTTTTCCTTGATATTTCTAAAGTGTTTGACTAAGGGAATTGATAGGAAAATGTATGCTATTTTGGATAATTATCTTCAAAATCGCCAACAAAGAGTTTTTCTAAATTACTAAGCATCTCCTTGGTTCGCTGTCAATGTTGGAGTACCTCAAAGTTCTGCAATTGGTATATTGCTATTTCAAATATATATAAATGATCTAGAAGATAATATTAAATCAACGTGAAACAACCTTCTGAAGATTTAAACACAGATCTCATAACCACAAAAGACCCTAATAAACAAGCCACAGAAGTTATTTTTATCATAACCATAAAAGACCCTAATAAACAAGCCACAGAAGTTATTTTTATCATAAACGGAAGGTTATTGTACAATCCAGTCTATATTTTAACGATTTCCCAGTTTCAGTTGAATTGTTTCCAAAACATCTAGATTTGTTCCTTGATGGAATATTTAAGTTTAAACCTCAAATTGAATTCAAGAAAACTAAAGGAAGGAAACGTAATAGGTCTTCTTAGATAGACTTTACTACTATTTGCGTTGAAAGTCACTTTTAACTAATTACACATTTTACGTAAGACCCTCTTTTGATTAGTGTGATGTGATATATGATCAGACTCATAATAAGAGTTTTTGTATAATAGTATTGAATCCATCCAATATAATGCTGCACTAACAATTACAGGGACTTTTAAGGGAACCTTTCGTCTAAAATTATACCATGAACTTCGGCTTGAAAGTCTTTGTGATAGACGAAATAATCGCAGCTTATTATTTTTCTATAATATTGTACATGGTAATTGTCCTAAATATCTTTCTAAGATACCACCTCCAAAGCAGATCTCTCAAAACCCCCTTGCGTACTGAATTGTTCCAGGAATTTTTCTCTCACTCAAAATATTTTGCTATTTCATGTAAAAATTGGAATGCACTTGATCCAGCCTTGCGTAACTCACCATCAATTGGAATTTAAAATTGTGTCCAATTTTTAACATTGATGATCCAATCGGCCTTAAACGTGTATTGAAATTGAAACAATATGACAGTATCTATCTATTTATTGGGTTGCTCAAGTTTTAAAAAATAAGTTAATTTGTTTCTGTATATATCACTCATGTATTCTGGCTAGAAATAAGGCTTTATTGAATCTGTATGTACTTACACACATGGATCAAGTGACTTAAATTCATCTATGAGATTTCGATTTTCCACATTCAAGCAGAAACAAATGCATTTATTTTGAAATATTTTAAGCTTTTTCCTGCTTTTTATATGCCATGAGGTGTACGCGTAGTCAAAATGTGGATGCATAAGTCCTTTAAAAAAACAAACAAGTAAATCCTGATTAAGGTAAGATTGTTTCCTCCTTTGGATCTAAATTCTACTACTAATTTTGCTAATGATGGAAAATTATCTAAAATTAAAATACAACCTAAATTAGTTACTTGGTTATGCTGTTTAATTTTAATCTGATTTTGTCTTATGTCAATTGTATCTAGATTTCTTAGTCAAGACGTTCCAAAAATTATAGATTTAGTATTATCCTCGTCAAAAGGAATACTGAGTTTGTTTTCAATAAACTAATCACAGAGAGGATCGTTCATATTTAGATTTTCCTCAAATACTTCCTAATTTGTAAAATTAAACAGGAATTTTCGGCGTAAAGGAAGAGATTGCAGTTAACAGAGATTGGAGCATATCTTTCACATACATAAGAATGATCAAAGTTCATAGGATTGAATGTTGAGCAACCCACACGAAACTTTTGGCGAACTTTAGAATGTTCCTTCGACGTTAACTAAAAAGCTTGCATCAATTTTTTTGAAAATATAATAAAACCATGCCTGTCAGTTCTATTGTCACACTCTCTGGTGATTTGATAATTTTTGATCATTTAGTGTTTTGATCATTTTTATGCGGTAGTGGCCAAGTGGTCTAAGGCTCCGTTCTTCTTCAAATTAGAAAGGTCGTGGGTTCTAATCCGGTCTTAACCGGTCTTTGTTGAATTTCTCACACGGCCCTGGGAGTACCGAGCTTCCATCTATTTCTCTCGTGAAGTAAATGTATATAGAAAGATCGTTGTTATGTTTCGAGAGAAGTATGGAAGGAGGGTTGTGAGACTTTGGCGCGGGTGTCGCTTGAATGCACTCTAGTGGATATTGAATCCTTTCATTGGGTGATATTCAGTAAATAATAATACAAAAAAAGCAAAGAAAGACATGGTGTATAAGAAGACATGGTGTAAGAAGACATAGTGTAAGAAGAAAGACATAGTGTAAGAAGAATATTTATTTCGGTAAAAAACCTGATTGGAATTCATTCAGAATTTTATAAGCACAATGGAGCGTTTGCTTATAAATACCAACATCTTTATTTTGGTTTTCAATATGCTTAAAACTGTTTCTTGAGTAATTAGTTTTTTATCCTGTAGGCTTAAATTGTGGTAATATTCCTTAACATTTTCCATTCCAAACTTATTTGTCGGGTAGGGGAGTTTTTAACAGGATCGGTAGCTAAATCATCGAATAATACTTTGAAATTCTTAGCATTGGGTTTAGGATCGAAAGATATATTGCCATTAGAAAATTTAGAATTTAAGCATTTTTTCAGCTGTGAGTCTTTTTTGGAAGGAAGTCCAAGATTTTCAAGTTCTTACAAAGTTATTTTGGCTTAGAGATATTATCAGTCAATTATTGAGTGACAAAGTCCCTCTTCTTTTGCTAGGGTTTGTAGCCTATTTCAAATTACTTTAAATTTAGCGTTGTCCGTTTTAAATTCAAGTATTTATTCGTCAACACATTCCTTTGTATCGTTTTTTATACAGGTATTTTTCAAAGGTGAAATTTCCTTAATGACATTTGTGGTCTTAGTAACGAAACGCTTATTATATGAAGACCTCTTATGTATACCGCATAAAAAATATAATTTTAAAAAGTGTAAATTTGTGGATTTTAAGAACTACTTGATTAAAAAATGGTAGTCAATATCAATAACACCCGATTGAGATACTTTCTTAAGTGAGTTTGTGAGAACGTGGTCTAAAAGTGTTGAGGTAGTTGCTTTTGTAGGTTCTATAATTATTTGACCTAAACTATGAAGAGAACAGAAATCAGGGTGTTGTTTTACTGCATTTAGGATACCTTTGAAATTAAGGTTGATGTTAATGTCCGCTATGATTCAAACTTCCTGAATATCAAATTTTGTGATATTTGAGATTGCATCGCTGAAGATTTGCAAAACCAGGTCAGGTGGTCTTTATTAAATCCTTACGAGTATAAGTTTGGATTTGTTGAAAAAAAATACCAAGAAAATGTTTTCTATCCCCGCAAAAAAAATGTCTTTCGTTGATTACAGTAGAATCCCGCAGACACCATTAATGCAAAAAAAAATTGTCTGCTTTAGCGGGATGTCCACTTTATAGAGAGCGTTTTTGGTGAAAACATTCATTTGGTGCAAAAAGATTTGTCCGCTTTAACGAGCTGTCCGCTTCAGACGGTGTCCGCTTTAGCGGGATTCCACTAGTATGATATATGAAGTATATGAAGTATTTAAATAAATTTATTTTACATATGTCTGATCTAAATATAGCAAGCAACACCTTTGGGAGGATTCGAGGGAGAGAAATGGAGGGACTGGATATAGGGGGTTGAAGTGTTATGTTTTTAAATATTATATTATTAATATACAAGAAGAAATTTTATCAACAAACTCAAATCACCAACCCGAGTAGTACATTTATTTTAGGCGCACATTTTACCAATTGTGCAACTGCGTCGAAGTATTGAGACAAAAGAAGGGTTTATAATCGAGCAGTTTAGGCAAGTAATAAATATCATGTATAAGAGAAGATTTATATACAAATTATATCAAACAACATCCAACCCAAGTCACTCATTCATCCTAAGTAGGATCAACCCAATCCATAGACATATTAAAAATAAAACTCTGTCGACGCGAGTGTTTTTTGCAAATGATTTCGTTTTCTCTACCAAGTGAGGATGAGCGTCTTTTTTACAACTATAACAATATATTGAGCAACAGTTACTATTGCAAGCCAAGTCGTGTGTAGGCTCTTCAATGTATGTTCCGTATCTACCATCCGATATGTACCATTGTGTTAACGCTTTATATGCTGATTTACCTAAATAAGTACATATTACATACAATAATTATTTCCAAACTAAGTTATTATTTAGGGTTATTATTATCATAATATTTTTTTGCCAGGCTATTTTGTCCCTGAGGGTCCGTTTTCGGGATCTGGTATATGTATTTTAGCTATTTTGACCCTAAAATGGACGAAGTTTAGGCTGAAATATCTTTTATTGGCATACATATGCATAAATCATTTTACAGACCAGATTTGTTTATGATGACGTCATACTGTAAAAAAATAAAATGTTTTAAGTGAGGATTTTCTTATATGAAATTCGGCTCTGAGCATTTTTCGATAAAGAACTATGGGCTAAAAATTAACCGTTCTCGAGTTATGAAACACCACTTAAGTAAAAAAAAAATATAAAAGTGTCATATCCCTCAAAAATGAACTAAAATCTTGGGTAGCTCTGGGTTAGAATTGACCACTTTAAAAATTTAAATTACGGGAAATATGGGGTTTATTTGAAAGAAAATTTGTCAAATAGAGTTTAAGGGTGGGGATTATTTATGAGGAAATTTATTAAAGAGTGGGGCATACAAGATTATTCACGGTACTCTAGAGTATATAATAATCTATCCTAACCAATTCCCCTATTCTTAATTTTATCCTACCCCTATATTTTCCAATTGGCAAGTAGTACATTATAGGAAAAAATTTCGTGCATTTTCGTTTATGTATAAAACCAAAAACAAGTAAACCGACTAATAATTTAAGTATATATCGCAAATTATATTAAATTATAGATATGTTATGACTCAGTTCTTAGAACGGATACATCATCTACCAGCTGCCTCTAGGGATTGGAAATTATAGTATGGGGTGTATTTATTACCAATGAATAACACTCGATGAAGCAGCGAAGGCAGTGCATATACTAAAATATTTGTAGTTGCAAAAGATTCTACAGGATATAATTGCAGACAATTAAAATTATCTTGCTCATAAAATGCAAATGTAATAAAAAATGTGGAATTGGTTAAAAGTGTTTATTTGATTCGGAAAAATAAACAGTATAAATGTTATTTTTGTTTTGATGAAATATTTTTTTTTTTGGAAATATAATAATATAAAGAAATCATAAAATTGGTAAGTCGAGAATTATCTATTTTCTGCTCGAGAACCGTTCATTTTCGGCTCATAGTTCCTATATCAAAAAACTCTCAGTGCTAAATTTTTTATAAGAAAAGCTTCACTTGAATTATTTTTAAATTTCTTTCAACAATTTTTTTTAATTTTTATTTATTTGAACATCAAAAACAACAACAACTACAACAATAACATTATTTTCTTTAACAAAAATCACCAAATTATCTCATAAACTCTTCAAAAATAGTAGAGAAAATATTTCAAATTTATTTTCCGTTTATAAAAGGTATTTTAAAACTTTAAAACTTTATGCGGACTAAGTCTCCTCGTGGCGCGTCTCGTGGGATTAGGATTTTAGATTAACCCTAGTTATGGGCATTTTAGTAAAATTTTCTGAAAATGTTATGTCCGCAACATGACATTTTTCAGAAAATTT
>JAUOBW010010679.1:0-10259 GCA_032360285.1 Lepidozona retiporosa | reverse complement strand
CTTTTAAGTGTATATTATTATGGAATAAATTAGTTTTACTTTCTTTTTTTTAGGTATATCTGGCAACAAAAAAAAAAAAAAAATTTCAGACACCCTCTGAGACGCTTCATCATACGCCCCCTTCCCATGGGCGTATGATGCCCAAATTTTGCAAGCATAAAGGAAAAACATAAATATTAAAAGTAAAAAAGTTTCAAAACTAGGCGAAAATGTCGTCAAAAGTTATTCAAGAAAGTTAGAAATATATGGATAATTTATGCAGACCATCACAGGGATCTCTTCAGGAGCAACTGCTATAGATATATGACTAATAAATCTAGCCACTTTAGATGGAGTAACCTTAAGATTATAGATAGGGATTTCGGTACGGAAAGGAAAATCTCAAAACGGGTTATATGAAGAAAACAATTTTACAAAGAGAGAAAGCCTTGTCAGGGGTGATTCTCCAGAATTCACGGAGAAAAAATTTATGCCAATCTAATAAAACTTCGTCTTGAAGCTTAAAGCTTAGGTAGTTTTGTTAGGTTGGCATAATTTTCATTTGACATCTCTAAGAATATATTTGCACAAATTACTAGCTTTCCGAAAGGGAAACTTACTTATGTCAGAAGGATTACGATTTTATGCATGAAAGTAATGGTTTCTGTCTGTGAGCTATCGCAGCTGCACACGTTAGAGTAAACCGAAGCTGTGAGTGGGGTTTATTTTGAAATGTTTTGTGAGGTTATGAACAGTTTATAACCTTGCGGATCAATTCCGATATAAGAAAAGTATGCCTAAAAGCATGCGTGTTATATTAAAATAATCTTAAGGATTGCGACCTTGCCTTGTATCAGCAAGGATTAGTAAGCCGAGTTTTTACTATTGATTGTCGCCTCTCGAATCCCTCAGATATATTCTTCACTATGGTGTCTTTTATTCAATATTTATTTATGCGGTGAGAAGCGTGGATTTTGATTCAAATTTCCCCATAGGTGAAATTTTTCCCTGGGGTTAATATTTTCTAACATTTTATACCTAAACAAAACTAAAATTATAAAAATCAGCCGAAATGTTAAAAAATTGTCCCCGGGAGTGGGGATTTTGGCAAAAAATATAGCCCTCTAATCCGACTAGGAGTCAAAAATGGAAGTAAAGGAATATTATACAAGGTCATCGCATTCGGATCACCTTTGGTACTATATTCTCAGGACAGTAAATCATTATTACTATAAAAAATATTCGTGCATATGTGAAATATATAGCATTGAGTATAGATTGCATGAAAAATATAGTGATATTTATTCGCACGACTAAGCGAATTGAATACGTTAGTATTTTTTTTTTTTTTCGCATAAATTATTAATTTTTTTATTATTTTCATAATTAAAAAAATCAAAAGAGCATAAATTGAGAATGAACATTTTTCTAAAAGGTAAAAACATTGTAAGAGAGTTTAACAAGTTCTTCAATTCTTCTTCCAATGTTATTTTTTTTGAGCAACACCTTGTATTTTGCATAAATTATGCAAAGTCGGGTGTAAATTCGACCATATTTATTGGATAATTACTACCCCGGGTATTAAATTGCATATATGTGATGTTCTCAAGGCACCTAAGGCCTGCAGCAGGAAAATCACTATATTTTAGCTTCCGTAAAAATTGATTCACGGATTAAAGAGTAATAAATTCTACAATACTCATAATATTAATTGTTTATATGTAAAATGTAAAGGAAAGAATAAAAATCAAGGTTTCAATATTTTCACATATATATACGAACTCGTTTTTCAAAAATACCGACAATTATTAAGTAATTTACCGACAATAGTGGGGCTAAAAATTGCAAATACGTATTCCTTAGTATTTTATAATTTTGGATGTATCATAATACTAATATAACGAAACAATCTTGACAAATTATGTTTTAACCCTAAAAATCGAAAAAACCGACAAAAACGACAATTTCCCAACGACTTCCGGTATTTCATGATTTCGGTATTTTATAGATGTATCAATTTTCAAGATTGATTCAGTATGGTATAGCAAATTAAAACATAATTCCAAGTGTTACGTATATACAACACTTGCCAAAAATAAGCCCTAAAGGGTTTTGTCTCTCAATTAAAATTTGTTGGTTTTTAATTAAATACGAGAATTTTAACAATAAAAATATTATTTCGAAAGCCCTAATGTATTTTATATTTGTTAAAATTATTTTAATAAGTCTTAAACATGTGATATTAATCTAAATCTAAATGTCGTACAGGATAGTATAATTTATTCAATTTGAGCTTGCTGCAGGGCTTAGGTGCCTTGAGTATATCCAAGCTTGAAAACTAAATGATTGGAAGCTCCATTCTGCGAATAAATTGCTAACACAAGGATTTTAGTAATACTAATTATTATATATATAAACAATATAAACATTTTAAAGTAGAAATATGATAAAATGTTACTAAGCATAGAATGCAGAAACCAAGCCGGGTCACATATAATTCGAAACACGTGCTAATGACGTGTTCGTATGAGAATTAAACCCAATAAAAACGTCCCATTGATCATCCCAGGTTATCTTGTACCTAACCTACCTAGCAATCTACAACGAAAAACGTAATAATACTATACTATTTATATTTCCCTTACATTATTTATGTAATTTAATTTGCAAAAGTTGGACTTGCTTTTACTATTAAGTACTATTTACTATTTAACACTTTTTTCCATATAACACAATTGTTCGTGTAAATAATTCTATAAACTGGATACCTTTGTGGATGTAGTTGTAATGTGTCTTCATTTCAAATCGGCTACCAAATGACTTTGGACATTCTGAGCAATTGAAAGGCTTGTTCCCGCTATGCGTAGTCAAGTGACGTCCCAAATGCCACGCCTGTAGAAACCCTAAAATTTTGAAATGTCCAACTAGATATAACCTTAGAGACCATATACCATAAAAATGAATACTTGTATATGTTTAATAACCTTGGAAAGCGATAACATGACATAGTAAGCTTAAAAGTTATCAGTAAATCAGTTATATAACTTGATAAATGATTACCTCTTGTGTGGGAGTGATGTTTAAACGCACCAATATAACATGAGTATATATTAATTATATAATAGTATTGGGTTAATTTAAATCCGGGGAGCAAGGTATGTGAAAAAATATCTTGTAAATATGCAATGGTTGATATAGGTAACATAAGAAAAACGCATTTAAATTATTTAGAGGCTCTTTTCAACATCATCGGGCGTTCCCGTCAAAAGAAAAATGTGAAATATTTATGTCTCAAATGATACATAATATTGATTTAAAATGTGGATTGTATCCAAGAAACATGTCTTGAATAAAGTTTAAATATTGTTTTTTATTTTAAAAAATATTGATACACAATAACTCGTAACTTTATGTAATATTTAACCCATCTGAACCCTGGAGCCTTCTCAATGGAAATTCACCGGTGCAATCCAAAATTTCGTATTCTCTTTTTTTTTAAATAACAAAAAATTTACCAAAGTAAAAATATATATTTCATCCAATTTTATACATGAATCTCTAAGGAAATATATGGTGTGTTATTTACTACAATATTTGTATTAAAGGATGCAAAGTTTTTTAAATATGCATCTAATATAATGCATATTTAAAAAACTTTGCATCAACTAATTACTTGAAAATTTTCATTAGCATGAAACATTATGTTGTAATTTTATAGTTAAATAATCTTACTTTATGGATATTATATAATAGCATATAATAAGGTTATTTAACTATAAAATTACTACATAATGTTTCATGCTTTCGCAATTTTTCAAGTAATTTGATGCAATGCTTTTGGAAATATGCATAAGTTTTAACGAAATATGCATACATTTTAACTCGATTTTGGAGCACTTTATTATAATAATACATACTAACATTTTATTATAGCATATATGTATAATATGGGAATGGAATGTGAAAATTTACCTTTTTTACAAATATTGCATTTAAAAGGCCTTTCAGTACTGTGACATAAAATATGTCTCTTCAAATGACTTGGAGCATGAAATCTTCGATCACATTTCATACATTCAAATCTCAAGGGACGTCCACCGTACGGTCGTTCTAAATACAAAAACATTTATATGAAATCACGCAATGCTACTAACTTAGAGATTTACTTATATTGAATTTATCTTATGTTGTTAATTAATAATTTAGACCGTTAAACTTCAGCGGTTTCGACAAAAAAGTAACGGGCACCTGTAACCTTCCCCAGTCTGAATAATTTATAATTTATTTTGTTGTAAATTATATGCAAGCTTATTTATGTAATAATTATTCTCATTATTTATTTGTGTAAATGATTTGATCTATTATATTTCTTATCAAGAGTATTTTAATTATTTTAACTCTTCTTGTTCTTACACATGAATTTTGCGGGGGTCCTTGAATCCAGGATGTGCATAATTATGTTCTTAATTTTTTGGTAATCTGAGGCTTATTGTTCTTATAAAGTGTTTTCTTACAAAAACAGTGCAATTCATATCACATCCGCTATTTATTACTAGTAATCGTATGATTTTGGGTTTAATTAATGAAAAGTGGCAATAGTAAACCCAAAAGACCGTAAAATTTCCCCAGTCCTCTGGGAGAGGAAAAGTTGGCATATTTCGTGTTTAAGATTGTCATTTAATTTAATTGTATACATCAAGCAGACATTTACTAGCAGACATTGCGTATTAAAATTTACAAATCCCGAGTAAAACCGATTTTGTTATATATAACTCTGTCACCTGGAGCATCACCAAGAAAGAAGAAAGTAGTTTAAATTAATTCCACATACAACATTAGACGAGTCCTGCACATAGTATCCAGCACACATTAGCAACGAACAAGTTTACGTAAAGCCAGGAGAAGAGATGCTATATTTAAAATTTTTAATAACACGCAGGCAAATGTATGTACATTTACTTCGTTCTAATCGTGGGACATCATTGATTAATCATTAGTAATCCCAATAACGAAACTGTTATGTAAATCAACCTTTATAACATTCCAATGATTATAACAACAAAATTAGTTTAAATTATACATAACTGGTTTTACCTTTTGAGACCTTAAAAGGTTAAATGAATTATGAAAGTTCCGAGCATTTTAAAGAAAAATCAGCTGATTTTGTGCATGTTAGAGATAGTCTGGCAGCTGACCCTTGTACTTTTTTTAATGGGTTACGGCGCTCTTACGTTCAAACTTTTGGCTCCTAGTTTCCTAAATTTTTAGACTTATGTATCTCGGTTTAAACACTAAAATATATGAGATTTTATTGATATGTGTGATATGCATTTGTTATACGAAATTTGTTGGTTTATAAATAATAAACACTGTAAACAAGAATAAAATGTGACCGGAATTATAAACCTAATCCCGGATAAAGAATATTGAAAACAGCTACATTACACGGTCATTATCTGCGTTTTAAATATTTGTCTGTTTAGAGTGAAAAATTAATGATTAATGGTACTCCTCTCCACCAATCAAATTCTTGTAATTCATAACTGCTTATGATTACATATAACATAAATGACTTTAATATGAGAGTTTCCACCAAGATACAATCGTACCAAAGAACTTTAGGTATTTTTATTGTAATAGTATTTTTATTGTAATGAGTTCAATATTTTGAGTTGATTTCAAAGGGTAAAAAGAATTGCTTGCTTATAATTTAGTAAAGTTGCTTATGCAATATATTAATCACAATAAAGATTACATTACAATGAAATTGGATTGTACGGATATGTGATTATTAAACCAGCAAAAATACACCGAAAATTTTACGAATTTTAAGAATTACAGTAAATATATAATAACTTAAAGAATAGTATCAATTGACAATTAAATCGTTGTCAATATTTATAAATACTACCTTATCGGTTAAAAAAAGTCGACATTTTTTAAACTGATTATTATTTTAACCGACTTATAAGTAGCGTATAAACACAAGAATTTAAAATGGGTTAAAGCTAAGAAGTCTTAAATAAGAAGAAAATATGAAAGAATATAGGCATAATACTTTTAAAATAAAGGAAAATACTGGTTTCGTATACATAGATCGACAGAAGTGATAATCACTGACACATAAAACATGGTTTATTTGTAAAACTTCTTACATTTATTTAAAAATATTGGTAATAAGAAAAAATCACCTTAAATTCTGATATTTTTAGTCGGTGGATAGTGACTAAAATATTGCTTAGTGACTATAATTTCTGCCAACTAATATTTTTTACCGATTTTTTTTTAACTGACTTTTTTTTACCCGATAAAGTATATGGATCAATCCTTTGATAATAAACTCTTACTTTTCTCATCAAATACAGCAACCTCGTTACTATTCTCATTTGATTTTTTTAAAGGAGATGCTTTGATCACGGAAACCTGGTAATTGATCTCGCCATCCCACTCTGTCACATTTATGTTTTCATTTTCGTCATTAAACTCTTGTTTTCGTCATTAAACTCTTGTTTTTCGTCATTAAACTCTTGTTTTTCGTCATTAAACTCTTGTTTTTCGTCATTAAACTCTTGTTTTTCGTCAGTTAGCACACCTTGTACGGCGATTGTTAAGCTCTCCATAACGGATGGGATCGTCATTTTTTTTATTGTCCTAAAAATTTATCATACATTATCATAAATCTTCATACATCATAAATCATTATTTTGAAATTAATTGGCGAGTTCAAGCATTGTAGAAAATAAACAAATGGTAATTTAACCAATAAGATGATATGCAAGGAAGAAAACTGTAAAGCGACTTTCCCAAGTTTTTTTTTCAATATCTTTAAAATATTAAGACAGGTAGGTTCATATTTTACGTGGTGAAATCAAAATTCCAAAAATGTCCCCTGAACTGATACCCATTTACCAACATAATTAATACGATTAAGTTTGCAGCTCTGACAGTTGTGAGATTATTTTTAAAGCCCCTCTAGTTGGTAATTATGAAGCCTATGTTCTACAAAAGTATGCTTGGAAATATACCAATATGGCAAAAAGTACCTTTCATACTTTTATCTTATTTAGAGATATATAAAATATCTTATTATATGAAAAAATATCCCCATTTTTGAATAATTATCTTATTGCAAGATAAAAATATATTGTTTTAAATTATATATCTAAATTCTGGGACAGGGTAATTTAAATCTTAAAACAAGATATTTATCTCAAAGTAAGGCTATCTAAAATTATTTTTTGCAGTCTATTTACTGAAGTTTCAGGAAAACCATTCTGGTGAATGGGCACTGGATGGTAAACAATAAAATTCAATGAGCTATAAACATGGAACAAAAAACAGTGTATAGTTCCATGCTAAATAATAAACTCGCTTTTTCATATAAATATTATATTTTTGCTTCTTTAGCAATCAATAAATAAACACGACCTCCTACAGATCTATTATATATGACATAATATAATGTAGAAACTTTTTGAACAATAACAATTTATAAATCGGATATGCATTTCTAAATTTAAGGTTTGGAAACCAATCTTAACATATTCGCCCCTTCAATATTAATAGTATTATTTTATGTGTGAGGTATTTATTACCTTAGCAACAATATGCAGATGGGGAATTGATATCGATTGGACGGATATTGTATATACGTCATTCACAAAATTGGAAGGAAGTTGTGCTTTATAGTAACAATGTACTGCCATATACGTAAATATATTATAATCGAAATTGAACTTCTCCTGTATAAGTAGAGATTCATGAAATATTGGAATCAAAAATAATTGTATACACTTTCCCTAAATATAAATAAACCAAGGTTCATATCATTACTAAATAAAATTACAAGGCAGCAATCATGGACATTTGACTTTCATCTTTTGATAACAATAATTATTATTCAACTGTGTGCCTGCCTAACTGATATTTTTCAACAGATTCCTCTATATTATTAAATATAAAAGAAGCTATCATCAATCCCCAACAATATAAGTTCGAAGAAATACTATATATATATATAGGTCATGCGTATTTTTTATTGAGTATAATCTTGTTTTCATCTTTTTAGAAAATTTCAAAATGTTTTGACCTAATTGTTTAATTAGGTTATAAAAACAGCTCAAGGTCGAAAAGTTAAATACAGTTATCCTGATGTCAGCAATATTTTGATAGGCGGTTGATATAATCCCAAGTACATGAAAAAGTCCATACATAATGAAGAATCGTTAAATTGTAGTATGTGCTGAAATCTTCGTCCCTGCCTTATTAAAAACAATATGCGAAAATATTAATTTGCACAATCGGTAAATAATTCTTTAATGCGACTTTTAAAAACTGTTACCCTAAGACATAAGTGAAATGATTTATCGGGAAATTTTAATATTCGCTGTCAGTGAAAAAAATATATAGTTATGGAAATGTGGAAGGAGGTATATATTTGTTTGTAAGAAAAAACTTCTAAATACAAAAGGAAGGAAGTCTTTATTATTTTTTTGGAAAGTTATTTAAAAATATTTTACCAACAGATGTAAAAAAATAAAAATTCTCACATCAATCAGGAAAAATAGTAGTGATTCCTGAATCTAAAATAAAATATAACTAGCGTGTATAAATTATGCAGCGCATTTCAGAACATGGTAATAAATTGAAATAATCTAAGAGCTTCATTTAATATGAAATAGTGTTCTTCCGTTCATATTTAACGGAAACGTCGAATTTAATCCACGAGAATTCATTTAAGAACATTCCCCCACGAAAATTATTTTATCTATTGATTAAATTATTTTCATACAAACTTTTCCAATAAGAAATGCCGTTAAATTAGTAAAGTAATTAAAAAGGGTCATAAAAAACTTGTACATTTTGAAATTTAAAAAACAAATGTTTTACTGATATTTCGATCTAAAATTCCATAGATCATCTTTAAGAGTAAATTCAACAAGTACAGTAATTGTAAATGAAAGACATAATCCATACATACATCAATTTTGCAACAATCGAGATAAATTTGATTTAAAGTAGTTTTAAAGATTAATTTGTAGTCAGTATTCGTCGATTTAGAAGAAAATACATTTCCTTGGCAACATCATACAACCCATAGCAACAATAAATAATAATATTTGATATAACATAATTTTCCTGATATCGCATTGAAATATTATTTTGAGAAATAAAAACCAGATGTTATGTTCCTCCCTGAGTGTAGTTTTATCCCCAAGCCCCCTAATAAAAATAAAATAAACTTAACTGAAAACATAGTTTTATACTATTTAACCAAAAAGTATTTGTTTTAAAATGACAACTCATAGATATGTAAATTATAAATATAATTAATATTACAAGACACATGTATATTATACTATTTCGCAAGTTATTTATCCAAGTTTTTTTGTTTGATATGACCCATGATAAGAACTACAGTATGATACTCTTTTTGTTTGACTCCAAGTATAAATCACCCATGATGTTTTCTTCAGTTTCAAAATATTATATTATTTTACTACATTTATCACCATGCAAAATGATTACTACATTTAGCTTCGTTACTACATTTAACGTTGATGTTATTACATTTCGCGTTTACTACATTTAACGTCGAGTTTTACTACATTTAGCGTTGTTACTACAATTAGCGTCGATGAATTACTACATTTACCGTTGTTACTACATTCATCACTTTTAATAACTTTGACCAACTTTTAAGAAAAACAAATTATAAAATGAAGAAGTTATCCAGGGTAGGAAAAATCATAAATACTGTACTCGAGGTTGCAAACTCATCAAATTGAATAAATTTAGTATTTTTCCTTCATACTAATACTACATACAGATGGTATTAATGAGGAAAGATTTCTAGGAAATTAGTTGCTTATTGAGGTAATTAGAAGGATTATGCTCCGCAGGTAAGGGAAAATACCTTAACTTGGGTGACCCCGAGTACGGGTATACTTGCAAATAACTATATAATATGTTTTATATAAAAAACATAATTACTTAGGCAGATAAGCAGAGTTAAAGTTACAAGTTTAACCCTACATAGTTCGGGGGGGCCCGAATCGGCCCCCCTTGGACATTTTTTTAAATAACTCTAGAACGCTTATTCCGATTGAGCTGAAATTTAGTGACTTTTCCTAAATATATTTTGGGAATAAATATTTTAAATTTTTTTTTTAGTCCGACGTCCTATGACGTCATGACGGCCCATTTTTTGACAGGTGGTTATATCAAATTCCATCACTTTTTTTGTAATTTCTTTGATATAAAGCAAAATCTGGTTTATA
>JAUOBW010010568.1:0-10260 GCA_032360285.1 Lepidozona retiporosa | reverse complement strand
TCCCTTCCCAAAATGCTCCTAAGGTGCTCTTTGGCCCGGATTAGAAACTTATGTTCATCATAGAATTGTATAAACCATATAAAATTGGAAACATATGAATTGGCAGGAAATTGTCAAGGAGCACTGTGGGAAGCAAAACACATAACCTGTATTTTTGGAATAACGATTCCAAACTGGCTCTCAAAAAAATTATATAGGGGTTTTGCAACATTGTTTGCCACCTTATGATCAAATTTCGTGTGAAAATTCGAAATATTCACTAAAATAATCCAGAAAAACTGTTTTTCGAGGATTTTGTATTTTGTGATTTGGTGCAGTCTAAGAAAAACATTGACATAGATGATTTAAATAATGTGACATATTAAATGTTCTGTAGTGATTGTTTAAATTTTAATATTTATCTTTTAAAATTTTCAAAATTTGACCGAGTGACTACAGTTATCTTTTATTAAGTTTTTATAAAAAAAATTCAGGAATTTAGTCTAAAAAAGTAACCCTAGTAGCTAATATTCTTCTAATGTTTGAGCAAAGTTGTTTTTCAATGTTGTAGTAGCCAAAACGTTTTATCCGTTATGACGTCCTATCATGGCTCTTCGTATTTAAATTGAGATCAAAATCTTGAAAATTGCCACAAAATTTTTTGATTAAAAATCATTCCTAATTCGTATTTTATGCTTATAAAACTTTTTTCATGCATTTATTTTACCATTTTACGATGGTTGATGGTCAGTTTAAGCCATATTTTTACAGTTAAATTAACTCAAATGTGTATCATTTTTGCTCACTTTGAATAATGGCATCAAATGCTGAAATCATCATAATTGCTGGTCCTAAACACAAATTTTAAGACGTTCGGAAACTCAGCGTTAAGAAACTGTTATTACAAAAAATATCCGTATGGTACCCAAAGTTACATTTATAGCAATTACTATACGGGGAATTAGAGAAAGAGTGAACATTATCAGGAACCAAATTTGCTCATTTAAGTTAGGGTTAACCTTGTGTGAACCTGGATAAATTATAGATAACCTTATAATTATAGTTAACAGTGTCAAATGACCGGGCTCCAATCTAAAAGCATAAGTACAGCAACACCGATTAATCGGCTCCTACTATTTTTTATATTTTTATTTCTTTCAATCCCTCATTTAATAATTTTTAAGAACTTTACTCTTTTTTTCAGGTTGGATATGTGCTAAAATATTACCAGCATTTGATATTCACATAGTAACTTCAATCAAATTATTTATTAAAAAAAACGCGATTGTTCTTTCTGCAAACATCAAACATCAAAATCTGATAATTAAAAGGAAGACTGGAATAAATCATTTTAAAGTATGTGCATATTATTTATTGTAGAGTCACGTGATAATAAATCACGGCTGCCTTATTAATTTGGCTTGCCAACAAGAAATACACCTATCACGACTAAATAAATTTAATGACGTTTTACCCCTCTACATTTCCCCTAGTCTGCTAAAATTTTATTCATAAATAATGTAGGTTGTTCGTTCTTTAATTATTGAATTCCAGAAATTAAACACATAATTAAAATTAACAATATATCAATTTGGAATAAAATCATGAAAAGATTAAGTGCTTACACAATATATAAATAAAAACAATAGGAGACTGGGGGAAACTTAGTGGGGTAAAAGGTCATAAAATATTTTAGTAGCGATAGGTGTATTCATCGCTTCCGTATTCATACCTTAGTATATACTGATGACTCACATTACATTCGTAGTTGTTCTATAATTGAAGTACACGTTTTTTATTATATATAAGAAACCAGTTTATAAGAAACCTACTACTAGAATCTTAAAAAATTAAGAAACTTTTAGTACTAGCTTAAGTTGACCTATTTTATAATAAGAAACTAATTTTGACGTTCATACTTATAATAACCTCTGGGAGGGCACATTATTATACATATGTATAATAATCTCTGGATTGTTTTATTTCTTTTATGTTTTGTTGATCTATAAAAACACTTTTTATTATTGCGTTCAACTATCCAAATCCAATTTTAAGGAAGAAACTAGCTTTTTTGTCAAAAAATAAATAAGAAACCTAATAAGAAACTTTTAGAACTAAAAACTTTTTTTTTTTTTTGAGAAAAAATTAGGAGACTTTTACAGCTAGGGGCCTTTGCTAATATAAAAAAAACGTGTATATAAAGGTTGCCTCTCGAATATCTATGATTTTCAAATCCACGGACATATTCCAACCCCTAAATATATACACCTCATTTATTTCTCAATTGGGTAAAGTCATGTGATGATGAAAAACACTTTTTATGACACAATCAATATATATTTTATTATTATTTTATAAAAACAGGTGTTTTACAGTAATAACTACGACTCATTCGAAATAAAAATTAAAAACTAAATTAAGGTTTAAGGCACATTATCAATTTGTCATCAAATATCCATCAATCTATTTCCCTGCTCCACCTTTTATTATTGTTCTTAATTAAGAAATATTTTTCTCATTTCGAACTACTATCTTGTACAGATCTACTGTGCAGATTTTCTACGATTTTATTCTGAAAGAAAATATTTTAAGTTATTAGTTTTAAGAATGAAGAGAAATAATTTTATTATTTTTTCAAAGGCCTGACAATTTCATAATGTACCTTAAAAAGCATATAAAGCACTACCATCTTACTAGCGACGCTATCGTAAGACCTAAATGGGATAAACCAGTCGCGAGAATAACTCCTAGTTGTATAAAAAATTGTATGTGAAATACATTTTAATTAAAGAGCAAATGTAAAATCGAATATTTAGTTATTCATAGCTATAATTTTTGAATTATGCGCAAAATATATTTTTTTATCAAAACCGTACAGCATGAGTTAGACTACAACACGCGTAAATATCTCCTCAAAAGATTTCATTCCATATAAAGTAATATTCTAAAGCTTTATTTTATTAAAAACGCAAAATGTTCTAGAACGACACTACATAATCATTTCTTTTTAAAGTGTAAAATAAAGATGATAACATAAAGATTTGCACACTTACAAATACTTAAAAAATACTTAACAATAACATAATATATATATATATACTTTTAATTTTTTTGTCTTTTTTATTACATAAAAGTTTAATAAAAATATAAACTTGGATGTATAGGACCATAATTCAAAGAGCTATATCCAAAACATACAATGTTAAGATTAAAAAAAGAAGCGATATTTTTATATTTTCATTATTCAACTAAAACACTTATACAATATCTTGAAATATATTTCATAATATAATAATTATTTTTTTCTCTTTTTCTTCTAAGAAATTTATATTTTTTTCTATTAATTTCATAAAAACTTAACATTATATATTTTAAATGTAAATTTATTTAATCAAAATTTCTATTTAAATTCGTTTTTCATATTCACAGTTCCATTTTATGAGGTCATTAACATCGGATGTCGTTGCGTGATGTGCAGGCCGCTTTGGGGAAGCCGCTCCACTTGGCGCGTACAACACAAGATTGGCATTGAAGGTTGACTCGTCGAATATTGAAAAGCATTGCATCGAATAACGATTTGGTAGCGTGTCTGAGAGAAGAAGGTTCGGTTGTGAAGAGGCCGCCATGTGGTCATGTCCTTGATTTTAGGAACTCCAGCAGGTGCTCGTTTTGTATATGTTTTCTGACTTGTTTCACCGATGAATTTAGATTTGAGTAGTTCAACTCTGTTTTCAAAATCTTGGAAGATAAATAGTGACGCATTGGCTTCGTTTTTCACGAAATGTTTCGCCTCAAATGCAGTATATCCAACGACGGAGGATTTGATCTCTTCCTTGGTGTGTAGAATGAAAACACGGCTTGAACCAGGTCTGAATGCGAGGCGCGAAGCCATAACGAGTGCTTCGAAAGCGTCATTGGAACGATCCTCGTCGCCAGTAAATGACATTCCCTTGATTTCTTTTGTTAGGTCGTTCATATTTCCAAAGATATCATCTCCAGTTCCAATAGGGTGCATATGGGCGTATTCATGGACACCTGTTCCACCGAATCCAATAAGGGCGTAACGTGCATTGTACTTGTTCATACGCATCTTCTGTTGAAGTTGAATCAAAATCTTCATAAGTTGTTTTTTAAACGAAACTTTTGTTTCTTTTTGAGAAACCATGACAACAACGTCAACCTCGCCAGTTGCGCTCTGGGTCCACTCATCTCCTAACTTGTGAGTTCCGATTTTCACTAAAGATAATAATAAATAATACATTTAAATACTTGTATTGAGGTACATCACTATTTGTATTTTGAGTAAACAGTGTTCTAGGTGTTAAATAAATATTATTGCAGAATAGGTGTTAAGTAAAAGAACAAATTTTCGGTCTAGTGTATCGCCCTTATAGCGTTGACGATAAATGTTGACGGTATGTTCGGTAATATTAAGATGATTCTAATATCTAAAGGATATTAGAGAAAATAAATAAGGACATCCTAAGGAAAACTGTTTAGTATGAGTGTTGTTTCAAAAAGATATCACATATTTTTATTGGTTTAAATTTAGGGATTTCTTAACCTAATAATTACAATATAAAATCAATTTAAAATCAAAATTGTAACATCTATGTTTTTAATGTTGAAAGAAATCCGAGGATTTTAAGTTAAAAAAAAACGATTTTAAAGTTATGATTTTAAATTTAAAATCATAATCGAAACCGAGTTTTAGAAGTCAAAATTCGCCATCTCTTGGTTTTACTAACAACGTTTTTACAAACTAGAAAAATATTATCTGTTTAGGGGGTGTTTACAAGACTTTCAAGAGTATGTGGTTATTGAAATAATTTTAAAATATTACAAGAAGATAGAATGTATGCTTTTTGTTAGGTTAGAAAACCTTTAGTACTATCTTAATTGTTAATAAAAAAAATGACCTGAAAATAAATATTAAAATGTATTTTTTACTTACCACAGCCTGGGCAGAATTGAGTTGATCGTTCTCCTAGAGCCATCAACATAGTGCTGTAAGCTGCTACCGAGCTGCAATGTCCAACTGGTTTACACGCGGAGGTGTCATCCATACAAGCCTTTAAGAAGGGTTTAGGATCCAAAATATCGAAAAATTGAGCATAGATTGATGATTCACTTTCCAATAATTCCTTACATTTTGGTGATGCGGCGCGCTTGCAGACCTTCTTGGTTTTTTTGGTTACAACACATGCACGTTTTTTGGTCATCTCGTATGCGTTGGCGAATTTGTAAACGTCAGTGGTAATTTTACCATTTGGAAGTGTCATTTCATCAAATGTTTCTCCGTTAAATGTTCCGAGAATACCTAAATAAATAAGGAAATAAATAAATAAATAATTTAAAAAAAAACCTAAATAAATAAATAAATTATTTTTATATTATGGGAAAATAACTAATTTGGCGAAATGGTTTAAAATTATTACCGACCATTAATGTCATCCAATTTAATTTTGTTAAACTAAAATAAAATCCCATTGAAAATTCGTCAATGCAGTAGTTTAGGAAATTTCATGAATGTACAATGTAATAAAATTCAAATAGGAAAATACTTGGCAAATTTTGGTTAGGCGACTTTTCCAGAATAAAATTGTGTCGGACTAAGTTTCTTCCGACTTGAGTTGCGTCAAAATGTTTAAATACTGTAGTATCATATTAGTCCAACATCGCGGTGTTATTTCCCCTTTTTTTACATTTACCACTTGATGTGATTATACAACCGAATATAATGAACACTGTGGACGGCAAAAAAAGGCAATTAATAAGTTTGTGTTATAAACTATACATATTTGGAAGTTATGGTCAAGATAGACTATGATTTTCCTTATAACTTTTAGTTAACTATTTTTTTCCGCTTATAACTTTTGAATTATATTGTATTGTTTCTTAGAATTGTATTCGAATAATCATAGCGTAAGATACATAATAACGGATTCTTACCTTGAGTTTTACCACGGTTCCAGCTGCTGAGTTGAATTGTAGTCAAGAAGTTTGTAAGATCAACCTTTACGAAAAGACCTTGTGCTGCAAACTCGCATTTGATTAAGTTAGAATATCTAAAGCAAGTGTTGGATCCAGATTCGACTGGTAATGATTTTGTAGATTTTTCTCCAATCGTTGTAACTGTTTTTCCGTCGGATTTGATGATGATTTTCATGTCTTTTGTCTTGATGATTATAGCGTCTTTTTGGCTCATTACACTGAATTTGTTATTGACGAAATCGTGCGCAAGCATGTAAGTGCAGTCTCGTTTTGTGTATTCAACAAAGTCGTAACTCTTCTTATCGAATGTCACAACGTGATTTGCTCCATAGATCATAGCGCTAGCTGAAATAGTATAGAAATTTGGGCTTCAATTAAGGCCATTTTAATTTTTAGGAAAAAATTGTTTCACATTATATAGTGAATCACAACAACAATGCCTTCCCGATGACGATATAGTCAAACTCCTTTTATTCTTCGCACAGTTTCATTTATTCTTAAATTTAAATTTATTATCATTTACAACAGGTTTTTTACAATATATGTCAAACTTAGCATGACACTCATGAACCAAACTTAGCATGACACTCATGAACCAAACTCAGCATGACACTCATGAACCAAACTTAGCATGACACTCATGGAGTTTTAGTTTACTTAGTCAGAGGTTTCTTTTATATACGATCTGCTCCATAAAACCTCTGAAAATCGAATTTATGGAAATATGAAAGAAAGCGATTAGATATATGTTGCAAACTGAGTTTCGTGACCTTCATCATGACTAGCAAAACTCATAAGTTAAAGAGAGACATTACAAAAAAATAAAAAAGTGGCTTCGTCAATTAAGAAATTTGTCTAAACAACCAGATTTAATAAAGTTTTAAGTTTGCAGTCACATTGTCGTTTAATTTTTTGCTATTACGATCAAATAATGATAATGTATTGAACATATTTATCGAAAATGTCGGAATGTGTCAATATATTATGACAATTATTGTAAAAGTTAACCATGTGTCTAATTTAAACAAAAAAAATGTATGTTAATATACTTTTGACCAACGCATCTTATTTAAAGTAAAAATGTCTATATCACAATTAAGTCGGGAAAATGTGTATCAGTCTATATGTTTTTAATTCGGAAATAGGGGTATCAGAACTTAAGAACTATAAAACATATTTACCTGGATACGAGGCACCGATGAGTTTCTCTTTTGTCATTCTCATCGTTCGCAAGACACGTCTTACGTTCCTCATCATCCTTAGTTCACTGCTTACCACTGTCGCTGAAATATCGTCAATGTATCGGATGGCCATGTCTTTGTGTGTGTTGAAAGACACGCATACTTCGGGGTAATGTTTGCATGTGAAGTAATCGTATGTGAAATATTCGGTTATAAATTTCACTTGACGAATGACAGCATAGAATGCTTTCTCGGCAGGTACTCCAGATCTCCACTGTTTAAACGCGCTTTCGATGGTGCTATATCCTAAAACAATCATTTTTGAAACATATTTAGCTTTTGCTTTGATTATAAGGGATGCTTCTTTAGTTTTTTTCATCATTTTTGTTGACATTTGTTTAGCGTTGGATAAAAACAGTGTGCGTTGTTTGTTCATTTTCCTCATCACAACTGGTTTGTTTTGTTTGTAAAATTTCATTACTTTTGATCTTCCTTCGGAAATCTTTACCAAAGCGTGGTTGTAAAGAGCGGTGAGAGTTTCAACTGGACTTTCGTAGAAACGTGTGAGTAAGGCTGATGCCTGGGTGTATAACTTGCGGTATTCAACGATCATTTTTTCGAACATCACCTTTTGTAATTTATCTGCAGATATCATGAGTTTAGATATTTTTTCTTTCAATAAATTGAGTTTTTTCATAGCTAAAACATAGACTCTATCTTTCATTACTTTGCCTTTCTCGATTGCGCTTCTTAATAACTTTGAATTTACGTCAATACTGGTTTGAAGATCAGCTCGAAGTTCAGAGGTTTTCTTCATCATCTGTTTCTTAAGCTGCGACTTTAATTCGTTAGCTTTTGTCTTTAATTCAGACAACTTTTGTTCAACCTGTTTCCTCGCTATTTTACCTTGTTCAGTTATAGTGGCGATATTTCTTCGAACTCTCTGTTTGATGTCTTTCATTTGTTTCTTCATGTTGACGTGTGGGAGATCAATATTGAATTTACCGTTTTTCATATCGATTTTTACATACTTGTTTAATTTCTTCATGTAGACATCGACCATTTTTTTGATTTGTTCTTGCACTTTCTTCATGTCGATATTCTTTACATATTTTACACCAGACTTGTACCCTTGTTGCACCATCTCGTACGCAATCTTCTGATATTCAACTGAAAGTTTCTTAATCAAATTCTTGTATGCTTTACCATGCGTGATCGCCTTTTGTTTGTATTTCTTTATCAATCGGATAGCTTCAAGTTGATATTCTTTCGCAATTCTGCTAACAATGATTTTATATTCTTTAAGCGCTTCTCTAGTCATTGGAACAACGGTTTCGTAAGTAGCTACTGCATATGTTACCATTGAGTTATATTTACCGGTGAGATCGTAATATTTGACGATAAAGTCAGCTGTTTCCATGACTTCAGTTCCGATTAAAACAGAAGTTTGGTAAACAAAGGATGGGCGTAATAATTCATGTCCTTCCTTTAATCTCAAGAGAGTCATTGCAATCATTGAATTATACGTGGTCACACTCTGGGCGTAAACTTCGTTGACTCTTTCCAAAGCTTTGTTGATGAGCTGGTAGTACTTTTCACTTGCAATATCGTACATGTTGTTATAGTTCTTTATAACCAAGTCATACAATTTGTTGTATTTCTCAACAGCTTGAGTGTACAGTAAGTTGTATTTCTGTCCGAATTTCTCGACAACTTCCTTGTATTTGTTTGTTAGCTCTATCATGGTGATTTGTCGATATTCGTTAACGAGTTTTTGCGTATCTTTAATGAATGTATCGTATAAAACTGTTATTTCGCTTACTTTGTCAAATGCAATATTTGCAAGTCGTTGAGCTTCGGTTGGTACCTTTTTCAACATATCGAATGTGTCTTTGACAGTTATTTCTTTTAATGATTTGATGAACTTAACTATGTTTTTGACAAACTCACAATTTTTAAGTTTCTTCACAGTTTTAAGTGCGTCTTTCTGATAGTTCTTTACAAGTTTCATGATCTTGGGTTTCATTTCATTGTATTTCGCTTCACCGTTGGCGTACACTTGGTCGTATTGGATGTCTTTCATGTTGATGTATTGGGTTTGAGCAGTGTTGTAATATTCTTCGTACTTTTCAACAATGATTTTGTACAAAGCGATGTAATTATCAACCAGGTTCTTGTAAAGATCTTTTGAAATTCGTAAAACATTCATTGCCTTAGCTTGAGACAATTCAATCCAAGGTGCAAGTTTCATTTGGAGAACAGTAAATTGTGCTTCAAGTTTATCATAGTATTGAGTGAAAACTTTCATAAATTGAGCTTCGTATTTACTGTAATAAGGGATCATTTGTGTTCGGTATTCGACAATAATTTGCATTACCTTACCATATAATTGCACGACGTTGGCTTCATATTTGTTGTAGTACGGCATCATTTGGTTTTTGTAGTCCTTCAACATAGTTAAGTATTGTTCGGAGTATAGACGGTACATTTGCATTGATCTTTCTGAATATGTAACAAAGAGTTGGAGAGCTTTTTCGGAGTATTTGTTGTATAATGCCAAAACTTTGCTTTTGTATGAGGTGTACATTTCCATTGATTTTCCGTACATGTTTTTGTAAAGATCGAGTAATTCAATACTGTAGTTTTCATACATTTTCAAAACATTTTCGGGATAGTTTTTGTACAAATCCATAACTGTTGCTTTGTAGGTTTCCATGATAGCCATTAATTGAACAACGTATTTATCTTTCATTTTTGTTAACATGAGTTTAGTGGCTTGGAATTTAGCAATACCTTCGTCGCGTTTTTTCATGACAAAGTTAACGATATCAGCAAGGGTTGTTTCGTCAAGAAATTTTTCAGTCATTGAGAAGAGTTCATAGTATTTCTGGGTGTATTTCTTCACTTGTGATTTATACATCTCAATCAATTCAGTATATTTTTCAAAAGCTTGGATTTCTACTTTGGAGTATTTCTCTTTCAATTCGGAATATTTTTCTTTCATTTCAGAGAGTTTTCCCTGCATGAGGTCAGCGTACTTGTTCTTCATTTGGGAGTATCTTTCAACCATTTTATTGTATTTCTGGAGCATCTCTGCGTACTTAGC
>JAUOBW010010457.1:0-10262 GCA_032360285.1 Lepidozona retiporosa | reverse complement strand
AACACTCGCCCATAAAAATGTAACATGTGATTCACCCCCATTGATCTAACCTGTAGCACTCGCCCATAAACATGTAACATGTGATTCACCCCCATTGATCTAACCTGTAGCACTCGCCCATAAACATGTAACATGTGATTCACCCCTATTGATCTAACCTGTAACACTCGCCCATAAAAATGTAACATGTGATTCACCCCCATTGATCTAACCTGTAGCACTCGCCCATAAACATGTAAGTATTTTAATAACACAATAGGTCACCTGTTATGTAACTGTTGTTAGAACATGTCATGAGAACACCAAGTATCTATGGGAATAAGGTTAAATGAAGTGATCTATGGGAATAAGGCTAAATGAATTGGGTCTCAAAAAAATATTTAATATCGAAATATATTATCGAAATATATTAGGTTTTATATTAGGTTTCATTCACTTACAGGTTGAGACGCAAGCATTCAATTTTTAGCACAATAAACTTTCAAATCTTATACGAGGACATCTTATAGTCAACGAGAGCAATGTTGTTTTGCAGTAGAGTTCTTTGTTGGTCAAATTTGCTCTCGATTTTACATTTAATACGCGTCTGAGTAATCGTGTGTAGCACCCGTTTATACTAGATTTCAATTTCTCAGTAAATGATCAAGTTTCTGAGCCGTAGAGCAAAATGCTTTCGACACAAGATATGAAAAACCCGCAGTTTTAGATCACGGCTTAATGTGTATTTCCATGTTATCTCTTTGCTTATTACATCCATGCCTTTCGGCCACTCTCTTAATTTTCAAATCATTATACGAGTCACGAAGTTTGGATCCCAGATATTTAAATAACGAATCATGTTTGAGTTGTTTGGTGGACAATGTAGTTACTGAGACAAGAATATGTATAGTTATTCTAAGGACTCCGTTTTATGATTTGTTGAGATGGAGAGACCTACGTTGCTATATGCTCGTTCATCATGAAAGAGGAGGTTCATCTGCTTTTGTTATGGATTCTGACAGATGTCATCTGTATAGCTTAGATCAACTAGTCGAAGCTTGGATTGTCGAGATCATTGCTTGGGGTGATAAAAATTTATCTCCAGAGAGTTTATAGGCTTGTCTAAGAGAATAATCTAGCCCGATCAGGAAAATAATTAGTGATAAGGTATCGCCTTTAAATATTGCAGCTAAAAGTCCAGGTAATATTGGAGGTAGGTATCACTTGTAGAGGGATAAATTGCTATAGTGATTTTTCTATAGTTATACCATTTGGAAACGTGCATCCATGAGGTGACTGGGGTCAGAATCGTTCATGAGCTCATTCCAAAGGGGGACCAAGAAACAAAAAACATTTCTGGTTCTCCAGTGATTTTGGGTCCGCAGGACGAATATATATTTTTTGTCATATTTAATGATGACGTCATTCATTTCTAGTAGGCTATTTTTCAAAACCAGTTCCACCACAATAGAAGGCTCGATAAGTAAGTAAGTAAGTTTTATGTTTGACGTGGTAACCGACATATTGTCAATTTAAAAATGTTTCCAGACGGGCCACGGGTCTCGGTGCTGGTTCTATTTAAAGCACCAATTTGTGCTACGGATAAGCACAATAATACACAATAATACACAACACCCAACCATACTCTATACGTTCAATTAAAAAATCGCAATAAAAACACTTATTTAATGCCTATAAAATCATTTATAACTGGTGAAGTACATGAGATTCGAAGGCTCATTTATATAGATAAGAGTCAGTCTGTGACGTCACAGAGGAAGTGTTAGCTGTAAACAAAAAGCCATCGCGGTTGAAAATCTGCGATAATTCTTGGTTTATTATTTAATTATTTAATGCAATTAGTGTCTTATAAAAAAACAAAATATCGATTCTGACATAGTTTTTTACGCTGATTTCAATTATGTAGGTTTTAAAATATTTAAAATGGTGGGACCATTCCTTTTGGTTGTTTCTGTAATAAAGTCCATTTGTCACTAGCGCTTGTTATTTACTTTTCTAGGAACTGACCTCAATGAAAGGGAAAAGTATCTTACATTTTTTGGTAATGTACGATTTGGAAAGCTACTTGAAGATCTTGACACTCTTGCTGGGTGGGTTGGTTTCAAATATTTCAAAGGACCGTCTGATGACCGTGCCCAGTTTTCATTGGTCACAGCATGCGTGGACCAAATCAATTTGAGGGAAAATTCAATTCAATCTGACGAAGATATCAAACTCACTGGGTTTGTATCTTGGGCTGGAAAAACATCTTTAGAAATCACCATTGAGATAAATCAGTATCAGTCCGAAACAAAAACGTGGAAGCTGTTAGCAGATTCTGTCTTTGTAATGGTGGCACGTGCCATGGAAGATAATTCTTCTGTAATTATCAATAAGATGGTGACATGTGACGACCACGAACAATCGTATTATGATAGAGGAATGATGAATAAGCAATTACGTAAACAAAAAGCCCAGGATTCTTTATTTAAGAAAGCGCCTACTGCCGAGGAACGAGATTCAATTCATGATATGTTTTTGAAAACACTCGATCCAAACAAATCAACTTTTCAGAGCCGCATTAAACCTGATAATACCGTATGGATGCGCGATACGCATTTAAAGAATTTAATTATTTGTCATCCGCAGTCACGAAGTTTATATAATAAAATATTTGGGGGCTTTCTAATGCGTGAAGCGTTTGAATTAGCATGGGCGAATTCATGCGTCTATATGAAATCTCGGCCATCTGTTATATGTATGGATGATATTATATTCCGTAAACCGGTTGAAGTTGGATCATTGCTTTACTTATCAAGTCAAATTGTTTACACAGAAAATCGGTATTTGCAAACACGTGTACACGCTGAAGTGCTTGATCCGAAAACTGGTAATGTGGATACAACCAATATTTTTCATTTCCATTTTTCTAGCGATAACGATTTGCCTCAGGTTATGCCGTCCACATACGCAGAGTATATGTTATATCTAGAAGGGAAACGAAATTCTCCTGGCTAATAATTCATGGGGTTGTTTTAATAATAATGCCATATTTAGGTATCTACATCCCTATTTCAGAGAAACTCATGTGAATTCAAGAGTGACTTTGTGACAAGAAATCATCGAGACAGCTTACTGGTTTGGAATATACAAAGCAAGTAATCCATGGAGATTTTAAACATTAGAAATAAGGTAAATTTGGCTGAAACCTTCTTGAATAAAATTTTATAAAACAAGTCAACTTTACTACCAAACGTCAATTTTACTACCAAATTTTATATTTCAGCTCTACAAGCTCTATCCATTTGTTTAACTAGTTTTGACATTTTTCAATATTTAATTTTATGATCTTAAGTGCACCCTTTGAGTAAACCAAGAATGAACCCTCTGAAACATCTAAATTCCACCTGATAAGCCCATTTACCCTTGGTTTTCTAAAATCCTAATACTACTTCGACCCAAAATATATAACAATTTTTAACCATACCTACGTTTTTACCTGATTTAATTTGGGCAGTCAAAATCTACTATCTGTTTTTTATTTGATAAAAATATTATTTTAAACACATGTATTTATGTTTTAATAATTTATTCATTTTATTTATATATTTATGTTAAAAATTGTAAACTAAATTATATTATACATTTATATACATAACTGTTATTTGTAAATATCCAATTATATTAGGCAAATCTTATAGGTTATTTGACAAGTTAAAAATATTAAAGTTTGCTTAGGCTTGCCATTTTTCTTATAAAGAATTCATAATAATTGAATGTAATATTATTTCTAAGAAATATTTAACAAAAGCGAATTTAATTAAATGGTACCCTTGGGATTAACCAGATTAATACTTAGGATTAGTAGAATTAATAGCCTACAATAAACGACAATAATACAAAACAACAATGAACTAACTAACGATTAATAAAACTGGTACAAATGCAAAGGAAATAAAATAGTAAGTATGATTCGCTGATGTCAGCGACATAGGAAAATCTGGAGGAAACCCTGCTATTTATGCTAGATCTTTAATATTTTAGAACTTAACTTTTAGAAACTTTATCTTTGTCACGTCAGGGTCCCTATCACGTCAGGGCCTAATCTAGGAAATATTTCGGTTAGCTTCGATTTACTTTAAAATTTAAAACTGATCAAGTTACATAATTTTCAAGATCGTGTCTCACATCAGATATAAATTTCAACTAAAAAACAACTGCAGTTTTGTTTTAGTAAGTACATTCTTATAAATGTCTACCTATTAACTGAAATAAACAAGATTTTTTGTTCATATATTTTTTGTATTAAAGAAAAAAACAACACGAAAAACCAAATATTAGTAAAAGGTATAGTTTTTCAAAAAGAGAAGTATTAAAATCAACGCTTTTTTTCTCGAAATATGTTCGTTATTTATTTTTTTAAATTTAACATGAAATTAGCAATCAAGCTATATAATATCCATAAAATAAGATTATTTAACTATAAAATTACTACATAATGCAATTTTTCAAGTAATTTTTCAAAAACTAGCCTTTCTGCTTATTTCTGGGAAATAAAGGAAAAAGAAAAATTAACTCCAAAATTAACATGGTCTATTTTAAAAACAGTACCATCATATACCAAAACATGTCCACTATGCCTTCAAGAAAAACTTGAAATCATTTTATCATGGTTTGCAGAGGGGTCATAGCCCCCTTAAATATTCGTGAATTTTTATTCGTAATAATTACACCCCTAGGATAAAATCTGAAATATTAGGTCTAATGAAATGAAACTTGGACCAGTTATAAAGTAACACATAAGCTTTCTTTTTTACCAACATTTTTTATTTGACGACGATATTTTGCCGACGTCGGCACTTTTTGTCGTAAAAATTGACGATTTCGGGCACCATTTTTGCCTATATTGCAGTTCTTCTAACTGTAGAACAAAAAGTGCTACATATATGGTTAACCCCTCATTAAAAAGCTATAAGTGTTCTGATTTTAGCAGACTTAAATTAAATATTTTCTTACGTCAGCATTTTTTTAGTCCTAAAAAGTCTATTTTGGTAAAAAAACGTCTTGTGACGTCATAACAAAGTTATAGCGATTTTAGTGTTTTTTTCGATTAACAGGGGTTATAAATTATATTATAATTATGTTATAGCGATTGGCCTGAAAATCTAAGCTCCCCGATTGTTAAATTGTTAAAAAATTTCACCCTTACCTGCGTTTATTCTAATCCCCCGATTATCGATTATTAAATTTCTAAAGATTTCCCACCTGCCAAGGGTATAAATATGCAGCGTATAGAAATTGTGCAGAAAAAAATTGTAAAATTTAATGTATCAAAACTATTTAAATAAGTCGCTTATCAGAGGATGGATGCAAATATAGCTACTTATTCATGGGGGCCTGGAACAACAGGACCATGAATCTTTTCTGGTGAGTGTCCCGGGGTTGAAAAAGGTTTTGGTGAAGTGAAAGAATACCAGTTATTTATTCAATATTTAGTCTGAACTCATTGTTAGTTCTTAGTTCGTTAATTTGGTGTAGAAAATTGTTAACCTGCTTTATTGTGTGTATATAATTGAAATTAAATGGATTTACTGACTAGATAATTCGATTTGCTTAAATTAATCAATCAAGTAGGTAGGTAGGTAGGTATCAGATTTAACGTGCGACCAAGAAAGGACAAAACACGGTGGTATCTATCATTTACTGACTAATCCATTCCTGCAACAGATACGCGGTTCAATTCTTTCCGGTAACCACCCTCTCGGGCAGAAGGAAATTGCCGTGGGCTGGGCACATGGTTCCGGCTAGAATCCTCACCCCTGGGCGCGTATTTTCCGGGTAGAATTCCCTCACCCAGCTTCATTTTTGCATTAATTTTAATTGTTAAATATTAACTTATATGATGGTAATTCTTTCTTATTTGCATTGAATTGAAAGAAAATAATTAAATTTGTATTAAAATAGTATTGAAATTGCAAAAACAATGATTTAGAAACATAAAATTTTGTAAGATGTTGTTGGGACACCACCTCTTACATATGGCAAAATTCTTGGGTAGAATCCCCACAAAAACCTGCAAGTAAAATCCCCACAAAAACCTGCAGGTAGAATCCCCACATAAACCTGCAGGTAGAATCCCCACAAAACCCTGCAAGTAGAATCCCCAAAAAAACCTGCTGGTAGAATCCCCAAAAAAACCTGCTGGTAGAATGCCCACAAAAACCTGCAAGTAGAATCCCCACAAAAACCTGCAAGTAGAGTCCCCGAGTCCCCACAAAAGTCTGCAAGTAGAATCCCCACAAGAACCTGCAGGTAGAATCCCCACAAAAATATGCTAGTAGAATCCCCACAAGAACCTGCAGGTAGGTAGAATCCCCACAAAAACCTGCTGGTAGAATCCCCACAAAAACCTGCAAGTAGAATCCCCACAAAAACCTGAAAGTAGAATCCCCACAAAAATCTGCAGGTAGAATCCCCACAACAACCTGTAAGTAGAATCCCCACAAAAACCTGCAAGTAGAATCCCCACAAAAACCTGCAAGTAGAATCCCCACAAAAAACTGCAAGTAGAATCCCCTCCCGTTTCCAGGGGCGAAGGTGAGGGTTACAGCAAATAATTGAACCCAGCATAACTATATCAAATTAGTATTCATCATTCAAAATCAGAAAACAGTTTATTCTTTTACTATTTAATTCTGCTTCTAATGGCGTTTACAGAATTAAAATCGGACTTCTAGGTCAAAAGCTATGAAAGGATGAAGTTAAGAAATATTTGCAAAAAAAATGCATTTTAAAAAATTCTTCGGGTTCTAAGCGTTAATTAAAAAGCAAATTTTTCCTAATTAGGGTCATTCTTCTTAAAATAGGTGAAACTAAGTACATTTAGGTAAATTATGTTCATTTTAACCATTTTTAATAACTTCACTGTATTTTTAAGTAATTCATGTCCTGTATGTCTTTCATTATTGTAAAATTGTATGGCTTGAGCTACTATTTATTAATAAAAGTTTGGGCCAATGTCTGTATAAGAGACACTATAGGCGAGATTATTATATGGGTTAAATTTAATTAAAAACGATAAATGTTTTATATGTAAATAATAAACCATTATCTTAAGATATTGAACGGAAATAAGAGAAAAGCCAATTAATGAGAATATCACGTGAGCAAATCAGAAATACTCCTATAACTCACGAACCGTTATTTTTTTTGATATGGTAACTATAGAAAAAAGTGAAAAACGCATGACTTCCTATTAGAAAAACATCACCTTATTTTTTACCATATGACGTCATCCTAGATATATATGGTCTGTAAAATAATCATAAATCGAAATTGAGTTTTGGTCTATTTGAATTTCGAATTAGTATATCAAATACTTACTGTGTGCCAATTCTCATGCTTGGGACACAATTTACAGCATCGCGCAAGCATGAGAATTGGTACATAGTTCTAACAGACCGCACTTCACTTTTATTTTTTGTAAGAACCAGTTAATTTTAGCTGAGGTTCAATGTTCTTATTCATTTCATTAATTTGAGGCTGAGTCTGTTCTTAAATTGTTCTTATTACATTACCACTTTCTTTTCGTTTTCTCCTTGCAAAAAATGTAGCCACATTTTTTAATTCTCTACTAAAATGGTAAAAATAAATACTGTGAGGAGAACTGATAAATTTTGATAAAGAACGATATCACAGTAAAATATAAAATAGTGTAAAAGAAGTCCTGGGAACAGACCATATGGTTAAAATTTAAAATTTAAAAAATTCAATATTTTACGTGTTTACTTTCTCAAAAATGATTATTTCTGCTTGGCTATTATTAGAGAATGTATTAAATGAGAATGGATGCGTATCAAGTGATTTTAAGCATCATTTCTACGGGAAGTGTGATTTTCAATGGTGTTGCAATTTATTTCTTCATTAAAGAGATTCACAAAAGCTGTATGAAATATATGTGCATACATCTATGGTTAATCTTTTACAGACTTTGACTGGGTTTATCCCTGAACTACTTCCTAACGAAACGGTTAAAAATTCGAAGTTATTATGCAGCTTTTCAGCATTCTTTACAATGTTTTTTTCTCTGGTGTGCATTTCGTTACTTACATTAATAAATCTGGCAGAATTTATGGGATTAAAAATTCCACAACTAATTCACAGAAATTTTAATAAAGCAATGAGTTTATCAGCTTGGATTCATGCATTTTTCTGGTCTGTTTTACCATTTACCAATATCGGGTTATACCTTAGAACGTACTGGTAATGGGTGTTCGCTCCAGTGGGGAATTGAAGAAATCGTTGATAATTTATATATGGTAGGACTGTTTCTTACTTGTTTTCTTATTCCAATGATCATCATGATTATTTCCTTCGTTTATACGTCAAAAAAAATTCGGGACAAAGTCAATTATTCAAAATCTACTTACGGTAAAAATAACAGAGTGACAATACTCGGCAATAGAAAGAAATTAAAAACATTTCGGTGTGGCTTACTCATGATTTTGTTATTCTTTGTGAGCTGGACTCCATATGCTGTATTTGGGTTGGTTTCAATAATATACCCAGCGAAACAACTTCCGAATTTGTATGTGCAAGCAGCAAGGTTACTTGCAAAGTCTTTCGCTCTTTGCTGTCCATTGATTATCTGGCGAGAAAATAACAAGATTAGGAGCCTTTTCAATATTGCTCGTTTAATTTCTAAAAACGAAAGCGAAGGAATAAATTTGGAAAGCATTAATATTACTTTGCGAAGTGAAGTGAATACGAAAAAAGTGAAGAAATTGGAGATCTGAAAAATAAATTGCTGAATAAAAAAGAAGAAAGTGAAGCGTTGGAAGATCTCAAAAACATTGAAAAGAATTTGCGAAGTGAAGAACATATTGTATCGATTGAACAATAAACCATTGAAAACAATTTCCAAAGTGAAGAAGGCGAAAGTGAAACGATTGGTGATTTACTAATACAATTGCTGAGTATTGATGTGTAAGTTGCATCAACAATACATTGCAGAGAATTCCTAGCAATTAGCAATATTCAACAATACTCAGCAATATATTATTGAGACAACTTACACTTTTATAAAAGGCTAACTTCCATTAAAGCAATATATTTTCAACAATACTAAACAATATAATGTAGAAAATTGCTGAGTATTGCTGACAAGATTTTAAAGCCAAAAATGATCAGTGTCAAATTCTGTATTTGAAAAAACATTAGAGGAGACAATTTTAAAGAAAACAATATTGGGTGATAGTAGGGGTTATAAATAGTTTCAATGTTATAGGGGAGGATTGTAAATGTAAATAATAAAATATCAGATAAGCCGTGTTTTTGTTAATTGTTAAGTATTTAAATGTAAAAAAATCCATTGACACCTTAATTTAAGGTAGCTGCATCACGTGAAATGTTTTCGTTTTGCATACTAGTGTCGAACATGGTGGGAAAGGTTAGAATTTTAAAGGCGTACAATCAAATTGGGTGGGGTTGATTTTTAATATACAGTCTTCTAAAAATCAAAACCGATATAAAGTTTCTGTTGTAAATTGAATGAGATATAAACAAACCTTTATCTTTCGTAATAATTTTAACACCAGGCCATAAAAACAAATTAGAACTCAACCTTCCTGTTATTAACTTCCCACCAGGAATTTTATTTTTTGAAAATCAATGCAGTGTACAGAAGCAGATTGTGAGTATACCTATATTTCATCATTATCATGCATTCCTCCGCGTTTTTAACGTCACGCGCTTTTAACGTCACACACTTTTAACGTCACACGCTTTTAACGTCACACGCTTTTAACGTCACGGGCTTTTAACGTCACACGCTTTTAACGTCACACGCTATTAACGTCACACGCTTTTAACGTCACACGCTTTTAACGTCACACGCTTTTAACGTCACGCGCTTTTAACGTCACGGGCTTTTAACGTCACACGCTTTTAATGTCACGCGCATTTAACGTCACACGCTTTTAACGTCACACGCTTTTAAAGTCACACGCTTTTAACGTCACACGCTTTTAACGTCACACGCTTTTAACGTCACACGCTTTTAACGTCACGCGCTTTTAACGTCACACGCTTTTAACGTCACACGCTTTTACCCCTTACCTCCATAACGTCACGAAGACGTTTAGGGTTGCATGTTAATGACGTGACACCTAAATTTAATGTGAAGTTACATATTCACGCAGAAAACTATGGAAGCCGATAGGGGTCAACCCAGAAAAATATTATCAGATCCCAAAATTTATTTCAAATCGACATATTTATTTCAG
>JAUOBW010010346.1:0-10262 GCA_032360285.1 Lepidozona retiporosa | reverse complement strand
TTACAATTTTTTTCTATATATTTTATTTTTTTTTTTGCAAATTTCATCTCAATAAAAAATCAACAGAAATTTATCACATTTTGTAAAAATGTGGTGCGTATGGTTTTGGAGTATGCTTACTGAAAATAAATACATTAAAGAATATAAAGTTACTTCGATAAAACCTTCGATAAATCGAGTAGCTTCTACACATAATTTATTCGTAAACAGACCAGCTAGCGTTAACATTTCGTTGCATAATATTGCATCTATTGCTGAAGATATAACTACTGCTGAAGATAGCAAATTATATAGAACACAGAGTGAAAGTGATTTACTTGACGATAAACCCAAGCGAATCTCTATATACCAATCTGTAAATAAGCCTATCTTTGAAGATATTGATTTTAACGAATCGGTCACCGCTGAGCATACGGATTTGAAAGTAGTAAAGTTGAATATTGGAAAATTGACAAACAGGTCTACTAAATCACGTAGATTAAGTACTACAAGTTTGCCTACCGACGATCTTCAAGATCTTATAACTGACGCTGAACAAAGCGTTAAACAAGCAGTAGAATTACAAACCAGCTGTGAAAACTTGTTAAATGACATTGACATAGTTACAAAGTTAAAGCCGATTGAAATTGAACAAGCTATCGAACCGGTTGAAGAATTCTGTGTTGAAAGTGGATTTGTTTCACCTTCGAATACTGTTGAAAACTCTCCTGAAACAACCTCTAATATAAAAAGAAGAACTAGGCGTGTGATTAAATTATTACACAGTTCAAAGACGATTAAAGATAATATATTTGAAAAAGCTATTGAAGTTTTGAAAGATTTCTTGAAACAATTAGTTTTTGAGGATCACCGTCATAACTTAGAGAAAATACGAAAATATACAAATACAGAAGAGGTAGATATGTATCGAAAACAATTAAAGAATCAAGGTTTAGGCGTTGAACGTCATTCATCAATGCCTGAAATGACACGTGATGAGTTTCTTGATAAACAGAAAGAACGGAAAAGCAATCTAAAGCGTAATAACAGCTTTAATGAACTTTCTTCAGAAACTAAGAAGAGAATTACCAAAACTAAAGTATCAAGTAGATTATTACAAGGAACATCGTCTACTCAAAGAAAGCAGAAAGATAAAATTGCGTATGTACCTCTTAATAAACGTGATGATCCGACGTGGACAGATCATGAGAGGAAGAGTGTAGAAAGCGGATATACATCACAAACTTTTGTTACTCATCGCAATCCTAACAATGATAGGAATTTCATTTATTCAGAATCAGAAGTCGAGGACAAACATGAACACTTTGAATGGGGAAAACGTAGAGAAAGTACTTCTAGCTTAGAAAAGAATATGTATAGAAGTGCCAAGAATCAATCAAGCGCTGAAGAAAGGGATAGCTCATCAGAAATATATGAGATGAGATATAGTACCTATCCTGACAATATTGACAACCATGAGACTGACAAAGAACTTACGCGAAGCCTGCCGTATTATTCTAGCGACGATGAGAAGAAAACTTACCAAAGTAAAGAAACTTCTCAATATGTCAATTCCTCAGTGGGATTGTTTAAAACCTATAAGGACGGGCAAGTGGTTGAAGTTGAGGAACACGTGGAATATAAGAGTGAAATACCACAGGAAACAGGATACACAGTCCACACACCAAAACATATATCACCAACGTCACAACAACAACAACAACAACAACAACAACAACAACAACAACAACAAGTAGCTAAAGTTGTTAACTTTACTGAATCTAAAGAAGACACCTTCTCCAAAGTGGCTTTCTACGATAGTTTTAATAAGGAACAGGCAAATGTTGATTACAGTGCGTTTAGTACATTCTCACGTCGTTCGATAACCACGATGTCTGCGGGAACACTTGATAGCAATACTTTTAAGTATATTTATACGATCGATGCGGAATTAAGCTACAAAGAATACAACAAGCTCCTGAGCATTATTAATCTACTTCAAGATCAAAAACATAAATGGGAAGATGAAGTTCAGGAAATGAGAGACAAATTAGAGAAGACTGGTAAAGAGAAAATGCAATTAGCGCACAACAATCACATATTAAGACAGAGTCTTGATGCAGCCAATCGTGCAATAAAAGAGATTAACGGTAAGGTCCAAGAATTGAAACAGAGCCTTGTTCCGTTACGTGAAGAAAATATTCAACTCCGTAAAGATATCGAGCAACTCCGACGAGAACATAGCGCACTAACTAAAGTTAACGGTGGGTATAAATCTTCCATTGAATTATTTAAAAATGAGAAAATAGTTTTAACGACAGAGATAGAAGAATACAAACGGGTGAAGCGTTTGAATCAGCATAAGCTGGTGACAGTTGAACACGAGTATGAAAACTACAAAAAAACAATGCATGAGAAATTTAAAAAGCTGGAAGAAGCATATCGCACATATTGTACTGATATGGATGCGAAGTTGAAAGATCGTTGCACAGAATGCGACCAATTAAAACAAATTAATGATAGTTTGAAAAGAGACTTCGATAGAGTAAAAAAGCAAGATGATGAATTAAAGGAACGCAACGAGCAATTATTACGCAGCGATGAAAAATTGCAAAACGATATTAGAGAACTAAAAGCTATTTATGAAAGATCACAGAGTGAGAAAGAAATCTCTTCCGATGCAAGTATGATGTATCAACAGCAGATTGAAGATTCTGAATTCGAAATTTCGAATTCTCTGAAAGTGATTGCGAGCGTTAAAAATAATAATACTAATTTAATTTATGAATGTGACGTCATGAAATCAGAAATTGAAAACCTTAAAACGGTTATAAACAATATGGAGGAAATAAAGAGGAGTGAAGAAGGAAAACGAGAAATTGAAATACAACAGGCGAATATTGTAAAAGAAGAACTTAACAATTTGCAACGCCAATTTGTTGAGATGAATTCAATTGAATCTGATAAAAATATCGCTATCGAAGAAAAATATGTTCTTCAGGAGAAACTTTCAATGCTACAAATTGAAATAATTGAATTTGAAAAATTGAAAAAAGAATGCGTACTTCACCAAAATGATAATGAATCATTGAAACAGGAATTAGATAATTTAAAATCAACATTGGTTAGTATAGAACAATTGAAAAGTGAGAAAGCATTCGAGGTAAATGAAAAAATGAAGTTAGTAAACGAACTGCAACATTTGCGAGATCAATTGCGCGTATTAGAAGATAAACAACAATCCATAACAAGTCCTTATAATGAAGAATTAAAATCGGAGTTAGAAAATCTCCGTCAGCAGATGAAGGATCTGTCCGAAAATAACCAACGTAAGCAATTTGAATTATATACAGATCAGTTGAAGGTGGAACTGGAAAGTCTGAAATCTCAGGTTAAAGGTTTGGACGAAACGAATCACAGCATTCAGCAATCTCCAGTGGAGCATCACACTAACGAAACGAATCACAGCATTCAGCCATCTCCTGTGGTGCATCACACTAATCACAGCATTCAGCCATCTCCTGTGGTGCTTCACACCAACACTATTATCAGAGAATCATCAACATCGAACTTCGTCAGAGAAAAAGAAAGAGTTGTGGAAAGTGTTGTGCACGTTCAAAAAGAGAATACCGTAGAATCCCAACCTCTTCTTGCACGTGCGCCTTACACAGAGGAAATTGTACAAGAAGTTGCAGTAGTATGTGAAAATTCAACACCAGATTTTAATTTTAAACAAGATAATATGAAGAGAGAACACGAACATAATGAGATAGACCAAGATACGATCGATGAGATCACAAAATCATTCGAAGATAGGAATGAAATACGTGGTGGTATTACTACTAATGAGCGACCGAGGAGTAAAAGTGCAACTGTTATCACAGCTCAAAGCGATAATCACCAATTCTTGCAAGAATATAGCGAGGAAGGTATACATAATATACGAGAACCTTTACATCAAGACCGTATAGAAGTGAAACACGAACGGCGAGTTGATACCGAGGAAGGTAGCCATTATCTACCAAAACCAACAATTTCTGTCCAAGTAGAAGACCCACATAGTCAACAAACAAATAATCCCGATAAAAAAACATCAAATGACATTGAAGAGGAAATGAAACAAAAACATCGCCAACAGATCGAGGATAAAATCCGAAGAAAGAGAGAACAGGGTACAAAATGGTCGATAAGAACACCTAGTGTTGAAATATTACAACGTCGTTCAATTGAAAACGATTTAAACCTAACTGAAATTACTCAGGATAATAGAGAAAAGTCTAGAGAAAGGAGACCGAAATCACATGATAATCGACCAAAATCTACTGAACGAATAACTCAACCTGGGCAATCTCGCGATCGGGGTAGGTCCCCCGTCCGCAGAGAATATTCTAACAAGCATAAAAAACATGCTGACATCATGAATAAAGCGACAATGATTACGTCAGAGAACGTAGAAGTAACTTCTTCGTTAGTTACGACAACGCGAACTACTGAACGAGAAAATGAAATCAACAGGCAGAATGTTGAGAAGCTCGAAAAGAAAGATAATCGAAAGCACACCGAGAGTGAGATAACTCGACGCAGACTATTGAGCGAGGAGCGAAGAAAGAAGAGAAGGCATCAAGACAATGATAGCAGTTCAGAAACAGAAGATCGAAAACCACGAGAACATCGACGAACACCTAAGAACAAAGAAGCTGATCAAGAAAATTTTCTAGTAGATGCAATGAAGTCGAGACAGAGTCAAGCACTTACCAACAAAAGTCAATGTAAGTCATTTATATCACTTGTTATACAAAACATCTGCCTTGCCTAATTTTTTTTTACATGACTAAAACTTAAATAATAATTATGAAACATATGGAATATTAAATTCATGAATAAAATCGAATCTATGGATCGTAGTTAATAAAATAATAAATGGAAAATTATTAGCGAAACAGACAAAATGTGACCATCTTGCATCGATTATTCCATGTTGACTTCCAAAGCAACAAAATATTTTTGCTACTAAGGGTATATGCTAAGTGACAAATATAAGCCTCATCATTTAAACAATTATTATCTCAGATATTTTTTCACTCGAAATTTAATGGGTGTATTTGTTTTAAAAATAAATATATTTAAATTTAAGCCGAATTATGTGTCAAAAACTATGGAGTATAGTAATTAAGTTGTACTTGGAGGTGAATAAAATATACAATTGTAAAACAAAACAACAAAATAATATAGTTATTGTGATTTGCTGATGTCATCAGCAGATGAATCTCTGGAGGAAACTCTGCCATTTATGCCAGATAAGTAACTTATTATTTTAGCAGTATATATATGGCCTTAAAAATGTATATTATTGTGACAAATTCGAAAGCAATCAGTTCGGACCAAAATGTTGTTTTGAAATATGTTCTTAATTAACCAATTACTCAGATTTTCCATGCTCCCGGTGGAAATTAATGGTTGCTTTCCACCGAAATACAGATAAATTTCATTTGCAGGTGTCATAGCCGATTTGAAAACAATTGTAATATAATTTTTAAAGGTGTCATTAATTATAAATTTTTTCCTACTTAGTGGACACATACCTTAAATGTACAGGTTTGACCTGTTTCTTGTTTTTATTAAATATTTAACGCCTTTCAGATAAAAACAAACTAATATTTATTTTAATTATAAGTATTTTATCAGTATATTTCATCTCAGTTGAATTCGCATTTATTCAAAAACTTATTTCTAAATTATATCTTTATACTTTTTTTTTATAACTTTTTAATTTACTTAATTATATAAAATTTAAAATAATTCAAACCCCCGTCTTTCAAAAATAAATCTGGAATACTTCGCTAAATATTACATATAATTGAAAAATTCAACGGATTCAAGTTTCACTTGTTTTTACAACAAAATAATTTATAAAATATAGTAACTACCCATTGCCCCAAATTAGTTAATAAATTTACTTAATTTAGAGGAAGACATTTTGGCGGGAAGAAAATTTGGTTGATTTAGCGGCTTTGATGAAAATCCGCCTAACTAAATTCCGACAAATTTAGATGTTATTAAAAATCCACCAAAATTAAATTCGGCTAAATTGATTGGTTTGTGTCGATCCGCCAAATTAAATTCCCGCTAAATTTAAAAAATGTCGACATCCGCCAAATTAAATCTGGCCATATTATATTTATCTTATTAAGAGGGAATTAATCACATTCTTAGTTCTTACTCTATTGCAAAAACTGACTTCGAATTACCATTTTATTAGAATTTTGGGATATTTGATTAGTAAATTAAATACGAAAGTATTATTGCTTGAAAAAAAAGTTTTAATAACACAATTTAGACGCTTGTGATGTCACTAGATTTTCATGGTCTAACTCTCATAAATGATGATCTCATTACCTCCCAACACAGCACTAATCTCAATTAAAATGTGCAGGTTGATCTTCATCATCACAAGCCCACGCACAATGTTAAAGCCACACTCAGCTACAGAATCTAGTGACATCACAGAAATAAGACCACAAACACATTTTTTAAGAACCTTAAAACGGGCATAACTTGAGAACCGTTTGGAATTTTTCGAAAAAATAAAAAAATTCTATGATAATTTTCCATGCTCTTTCATATGAATCCAACTTGATTTTACAGTGTTCACTCCCTTTAAGAAAAAGAACCGGACGAACAAACGAATGGAAGGACATAGGTGATTTCATAGGCAGCAGTATGCATCAAAGAATATGGCTCAATTTGAGCAACATCAGAACACTGTAATCTCTCTAGAAACACTACAAAGACAAAACATGTACACCAGATTTTTTATTCAAATAACATATCTAGGTAAATATCATCACTAATAACTTGTACAACATGAACTTTACGCATTTTTAAAATGTTTCTTAATTTATTATGATTACTTGACAACTCTTCTATTACATGTTTGTAATTTGTTTAGCTATGTCAATCAAGATCTTTTTGTTTTCTTGGCTGCATTCCTTTTTGCTTTCTGTGTGTGAGCTCTTATTAATTTTCTTTACATAGATTATGTACTTACTTGTTAAACAAGACCTAACAGTGCTTTTTGTAAAAATGCCATTATACAATGATAACTCAAAAGGCAAAAATATCTAAAATTTATTTACAAACCAGTAAAATTTAGATTATTTGCTCAATGGTTAAACAAGACCAAACACTGAAATATTTATATTAGGTACTTACCGGCTGAACAAGTCCAAACAGCGCATTCTTTAGATTATCGAACAGATCGTCAATCAAAATATTTCCACTTTCAGTGTCCTGACAGAAAAAACATAAAACAGGCTATTACGATTTATAAATTTTTAGTGTCAACCCCAATATTCCATCACAAAAATTATGTTAATAAATGGGTACCGCTTAACTCTAGTGATTGGTGGAGGTTATCAGGACTCGAAATAACGAAATGAAGTAAGGCGGTCAACATCGAGATCTGGCCGGTCAAATTGTTTTTAGGGCTGTCAATTATTTTTTTCAATTTTTTTAATAGTAGTTTAAAGGCTTCTTTAACCATATGACATCAAATTTACGACTAAAAAAGACTGCAAAGTCACGTTTTTGTTGTATCAATGTTTCTTCTTCAATGTTCTGTTTTGAATTAAAGGAATTTTTTGAAGAAATTAGTAGTTAGTATTTTTTTTGTTTGTAAGTGATGCACTGATCAAACTATAATTTTGAATTTGTCCAAAATATGTGTAAATACCTACAATGGGCTTTGTTATATTTTGGAAAACAAAACTTACAGAGTAAAGATTTTATAGCGGATTTCAGAAAAATGTGTAAAACATTCATTGGTACACACAAACCACAACATATCATTTTGTATGTTAGTAAAGTCATTGTATTCCAATCTCAGACTTCATCCAGGCAAAAATAATCATTAAATAAATCAAAACCTATAGTAAGAAGCTAATGTTGGAAATTATTTTTAGTGGGACAGTACTTTACTGAAAGTGACCATGATACAAGAAAATTATTTAGAGATATTGCACAATTCTAAAGTAACAAATGAATAATATGTTTTTCTTTTGTCTCTGCTTTAGTATCAATTAGCAAATATAATAATTTATTATAAACATAAAGATACACAGATGTAGTATAAATTTAATTTTAATCCAGATAAATTTGATCGTCTAGAACTCGCCTTGAGTGGTCAGTGTTACATTCTGGGCAGTATTTGACAGCACAGACCACCGATTATTTTGAGCACTGGCCCAAAAAAGCGGTTAGCGTTGTCAAAATCGACGTAGATTAAGGCATGGCTTTTACGACAAACGTAAAGGGCCTGAGTAATAAACTATTTGAAAAAATCTCACCAATGTAAACAAGGAAGGACTCATATCAATGCAGAATACGAATCGATATTGGCGACCAACGAATGATAGTTTAGTGTTTGGGACAATCACTGGACTCTTACCAGCAACAACAGGAAGTACAGATATAACTTCCAACTCTTCACTTGAGTTGATCTATATAAAAAATATAATTAAGTAGCATAGTTTCCACTATGAGGTTAAATTTATATAATAATTATACCTTATTAACCCTTGTGCGGGAACCGAGATATATCTGTCTCAAAATTATTTGTCTTAAAAACTAGGAGCCAAAAATTGTCACCTAGCGAGTGTTGCGACCCATGAAAAAAAAAGTTTAGCTCACAGACTATCTCTAAAAACGACATTCCAAAAGTATTCTAAACTTTTGCAATCTCAACAATCTCATAAAAATGTTACTTTTTACATTTAGATATGAATGTAGCGTGGCTGAAAGTAAAAAATACTCCCTAGAGATCTCAAAACTGCAGTTATTTCCACAAAAGAGGTTAGGTAAGGGAGGTTTTGAGTAAAAGCAATCATTTTTATAACTTTACAGTTTCAAATAGAAATAGAAATGGGGGTTAATTAAAAAATCTAATGATCCTCACGGACGACTGAGAAATTAGTTAACATCATTTTTGGTCGCCCTCAGCAAAAATTGGTTGTCCCGTACTATCGCACGACCAGGAAGATACAGGACTGTGTAGATTGGTTGTCCCGTACTATCGCACGACCAGGAAGATACAGGACTGTGTAGATTGGGAAACAACATAATGTGACAGAAGCTTAGTTGGAAGATATTCTACTGGAAGTAAAGTATATCAACAATGAAAGTATTCTCAATTTTTGTTCTAAATAAAATTTGAAAGACTCGAAAAAAATATATTATTCATCTTCTCCAAGCCAATCACTAAAGCTTTTTGGATTTCTTTTTTCAGAAACTGACTACAATTTGTGTAAAGCTTTATTCTCTGTTTCTCAAAATTGAGAGAATTTGATACAAATCATCTAAATATTTATTGAGCAGTTACATTATGTTAAATAAATGACTATCAACTCTGCCTATACTCCCATGGTTAGTATCTGATTAATGAGATTCAAAAATTGTTTTACAAGTTGACTTCATGAAACAGAGTAAAAAACGCTTTTTATTTTGTGTAAAACCCATCAGTTCCATTCTTAAAGATTTAAATTTCCAGGGTAAATGTAGATTGAAAATATGGGCCTCGGAAATTCATGAAAAAATCACTTGGCCGGTAGACCGGAAACAAAAGATTTTTGGCCTGATGATGACAACCTTTTCATAAAATATCGGCTGGTAGGGGGTGCATCATAAGGATAAAACAGTTAAAAACACATACAAGTTCCTCATCAGACTTTGGTGATACTGCCGTATTGAGATGTTGGAAAAACCACTGCAATCGTATACTTCTCGATATTCGATAGTCCTTTCCCATAAGCAACCAAACACGCTCTGCGTTGTGTGTATCTGTCGTTTCATCGCTTTCATTGGACATGATTGCTATGGTAATAATCCAACTCTATCTAAGATGTATGTTGATGGCTTCAAATTCATTGTGGTAAAAATATATAAAATGGAATTTTACTATCCATTCAGATATAGCATATTTAAATCTAAAATACAAAAAATAACTAAAAGCTATATTGTATAAAATAGTAATAATACTGTAACAAAAACTGAAACTGGATCCCTATCATCAAAATGTGAAAAAAATGCTTTCAACACGCTAGAAACAATATTAACCTCGGGGAAGTGTAATAACTCTAATTGAAAAGAACTCAACAGATTTTTTAGCAAAAAAAAATATAATTTAAAAATAAATGACTGGTGAAATCATTAGAAACAAGAACAATTATTACTGGATCCCCGGAAAAAGCAAATAACTTTCAAACTATAAAAGAGAACTTCTGACTAAT
>JAUOBW010010235.1:0-10262 GCA_032360285.1 Lepidozona retiporosa | reverse complement strand
ATAAAATAATATATTTTTTCTTTTAAGAATGAATTAAAATGTTCACGTTTTGAGAAAACGTCAAATCGAATGATTTGGCGTTGTAAACTTGACTCCAAAACTGCAACGTGTACAGGGTTAAACCCAAACAGTAGAATGGTTTTGGCGTTCCCGTTCTCGCTGTCAGATCTAAAACTCCCTAATGTATATATATTCCGTGATATTTTAATATTTTCCTAATTTAAAAAAATATATATTTAAAAAATAGTATATATTAATTTTCAACATAGTGATGTAAAACCATAATATGCACACATTGACAATGTTATAGACGACTTTGAAATTATGGGGGGCCTGAGCCACGCCGAAAATGGCCGAAAAATTTGGTTTTATTAGATTCTTTCATAAATGGCTTATTATACTTTTTTTTAATTTTTTGCATGATGATAATAAAGGATGATTGTCTATTATACTCCGAAAACCACAATTCTAATTCTCGATTTATAGCCCGAAAATGCTGTCGGCCAATCAGAACCCTTGATTTTCAAAATCTTCAGAACAGCTTGAAATTTGCATATGTTTACAGGTAAAAAATCTCTAAATTGTAATTTTATAATGATGGAAATATAATACACATCTAATCTAAGCTAATGTTATGTATGTTTATAACATTTTATTTTCAATATAACATTTTTCTCAAGTTGCTTATGATTATGGACCTGAGTACTGAAAGTTGCTTAATTTTTTGTCATCTTAGTACTAGTTGCTTATAACTCTGTTGCTTATAATAAAAAAGTGTACTGCACTCAATTAAAAAAATAAAACATGCACAAAATAGTTATTTTTGGCAAAAATAACTGCTGACATTTAAAGAGCCTGATTTTTGAAATATAAAATGTTACTTCAAAAACCACATGTCTGGAAAAATACTTATTCTCGATTTATAGCCCGAAAATGCTCTAAGCTAATCAGAACCCTTGATTTTCAAAATATTTTATCTTCAGAACAGCTTGACCGTTTTTGATAATTTTTAGCGTAGTGGTGTAAAGCCATAATAAGATAAAAAACATTGGTAATGTTATTGACGACTACGCAATTTGCGGAGGGGCCACATCCAAAATGGCAAAATATTAGGTTATTTGGCATTTTTCAAAAACGCTTCGTTTGATTTTTTGCTTGATTATACTAGGGATGATTCTCTATCATCCTGTGAAAATGTCTTGAAGTTAGGTTATTCTGAACCAAAATTTTGATACTGATCAACGTTTGCTATAGACCGAATAGGCCAAAATAGGATCATTTTTAAGTTATTTAGGATTTAAGGGACTGATATAAAATTCCCATTAAAAAAAAAGGAGAAGAAAAAAGTTCTTGATCTCCAAAACTTGTACAACAATGTGCTAGGAAGATGACGATTTATTTATATGTCTGTTCAAATCATTTACTTCTGAAATTTTAAAGAGTTTTAGATTTCTTAAAATATTGCAGGTATTGTTTTAAAACTTGAAAGTATATTTGAAAATTATTATTGCTGATCTTTTTAGCATGGCGGCTCTTTAAAAAAATATATATTCTGGCTTATTTTATAGGCCTCATAAACGGGTACATTTAGGTCCGAAAAATGAAAAACGTCTGAGGTCTGGTAACGAGAACATAGACTTTTTGCTTTTCATATTTCTGGGAGTCCATTTGTCGCTACTGATTGTTTTTTATTTTTATTTTTAGGATGTTGTGTGTTGATCATGAAAATGTTCGTCCTGACCTCGTGGTGCTTGGTAAAGCTTTATCAGGGGGTATGATGCCGGTAAGTTCCAAATCTGACCTTAACAAACGTTCTGGCGATGTCACTTTGTGGACTTGGTCAGAAAAAATGTATATTTTTGAATGTAATTTTTCTAAAAGTATAATACACCTTTTTTTTATAAGCAACTAAGGGCTAAAAAATTTATAAATATCCTATACTGAAAGTTTCTTAGCAAACACTTAAATCTCAGTACTCCATAATTTCTGCCCCCCCTTTTGTAAATGGAGGGGGGGGGCTAAAAAAATTCAAAAGGGGGGTGAAAATTTGGGGGGCTTCATTGTTTAGGGGGGATGACAATTTTGATTAAGGTTTTAAATATTTTATGGCACTTTTTTTCAAGATTGAAAGATAATGCAGTACAAAATTCATTAAATACAAATTTTTAATTTCATTTACTTTTATCAAGCCATTTTCTTATTATTTTTATCGGAACTTCGCATTTTAGGAGTAGGTCGGTAAATTTTTAAATTTCAGGGGGAAACTGGTCGAAAAGGGGGGGCTGAATATTTTTCAGATTTCTGAGGGGGCTAACACAAAAAAGGGTCTTCATTTTTCTGGGGGGTCCTGGAACCCCTCTAGAAACTATGGGTTACTCAAAGTTGCTTTACAGTTGCTTAGCGCTTTTCGTATAACGTTTTTTTATAAGAATAAAACTAAAATATTTTGAAATTTGCATATGTTTACAGGTAAAAAAATCTCTAAATTGTAATTTTAGAATTTATAATCATGGAAATATAATACACATCTAATCTAAGCTAATCTTATGTATGATAACATTTTATTTTTACTGTAACATTTTTCTCAAGTTGCTTATGATTATGGAACTGAGTTTGCTTATAACTCTGTTGCTTATAATAAAAAAGTGTATTGCACTCAATTTAAAAAATAGTGATTTTTGGCAAAAAATAACTGCTGACATTTACAGAGCCTGATTTTTGAAAAATAAAATGTGGTTTCGTCAAAATGTTACCAAATCTTTTGATTAAAAAAAATATGGTTAAAAATATTTTTTTTTGTTTGTTTGTATAATGATACAAAATGATGATGCAATATCATAACAAATTAATAGTGTTGCTGTTAATCAGTCTGATCATGTCCAAAATTTTTCCACTAATCGTATTTGAAATCACCCCCTGTCTGTCTGTCCGTCCGTCCCTTCGGTCTTTTTCCTCCAAAACGGTTCATTATTTTTTTAGGATCATAAGGCGATGCGAGTGACAGTGCCGGATTTTTGAAAAAAAATCTCGGGGGCCTGGGCCACTCCCAAATACTTTTTTTTAAATTTTGCATGAAGTTAGAAGATCATAGGGGGCTTCTTTTCACCCATATGGACACCTGTTGAAAATGCTCGTTTTTGAGTAACTCCTACTAGGCAGTTAGCAAAGCCACATAATCTGTATGTCTGTTTTAATGCGCCACTAGTACTTAATCTGTTAAGACCTTTAAGACTAGAAATAAGCATTTAAACTAAGAGTTAAGCTGATAAGAATCCTGCAGAGAGTGATGTTTATTAAATAATATAAGCTATATATCTATTAAAAATAGTAACTAGTTACCTATTCAGAATCACTAACTGCAAATCTGTGGATAGATTGACTTATAGACAATATCAACAAGAGTAGTACCATTGGTTCACACAAACAATCCACATTTACTAGTATGCATGCCCCATGCTGAAAGGAGATAATTAAAACAGGCTGTACACTAGAGTTATACAAAGGACGATCTTTAACAATTGTTCTTTCGCCAAAGTAGATAATATCGATACTTAGTCAGTCGGCAATTTAATCTTAGTCCCCCCAGAACACACTTCAGCTATTATAACCGCCAAAGAATTTATTTATTTTATTACTACACAGTGTTTCATGCAATGCAATTGTCAGGCATTTGGAGGATATTCAAGAGAATATGTTTATTTTGAAAATTAATTGTTAAAAAGTAGGACGAAGAGAATGCATAGTTTGATGTGCCATAGTCCGAGTCCATATCCGTAATGAGAGTCCAGCTAGGAAGTTTTGTAATAGTAGTTAGCGTGAGTAGTTTGCTTGATGTAGTTTGCTTGATGTATGATGGAGTTTGATTGAGCAGCATGAGGAAGTCCGGCGATTGTGGGCTGGTCTGGTACCTTGCTGAGCCATTTGACTAAGTCGGCTTTGAAACATGCTAAGGAGGGTTCCGCATCCAATACCGTCAATAGTCTTAAATGATGAGGTAGCATATTGAAAAGCAGGCAGCATTTGTGAGTCATTGATGATTCATGGAGTTTTCTTAACCAAGCAGGTAGCCCCGGTTTAACTATTTGTCGCAGCGAGAGGCCAATACGAGGGTTGAAATCAATATGAAGACCTGGGTTTGGAACGCAGTTGTGGATGACTTTCCATGTATAAATAATTATGTATCTCTCGCGTCGACGCTCTAGGCTGTAAATCTTTAATGATTCTAAGCGCTCCCAATAGTTTAGTCGTTGCTGAGTATTAAAAACAGCAAACTTGTAAGTGAAATTTCGTTGTATACTTTCAAGTAAGACGATGTTGGCAGAGTCAACAGGACTCCAAAGTACACAGCAATATTCGATTGTGGGATATATTAGTTGTTTAAGAAGTGTTAACATAGTGTTATTATCTCTGGATGAAAAAGTGCGAAGAATCCAACCAGCTATTTGTTTGCCTTTGTTTGTGATCTTTATAATGTGCTGGGTAAATTTTAGATCAAATGACATAAGTATACCTAGGTCGCGTATAAGGTTTCTTTGTAGAATTGTTCCATTTTTGTTGTCTAAATAGGAGCATTCAGAGAAAATCTTTGCGAATCTTATGGCTTGAAATTTGTCACTATTAAATTCCATGTTGTTACGAGTTGCCCAGAGGTAGATGGAATTTAGGTCTGATTGAAGAACGTTCTGGTCTTCCAACGTTGAAGATATCCGCCACATTTTTGTATCATCAGCAAAAGAAGATAGCAGTGATTCATTGATACCAACATCAATATCGAAAATAATTATAAGGAAGAGCAGCGGGCCAAGGACTGAGCCCTGTGGTACACCTGATAATACCCATACCAGAAAGGACTCAAAGCCATCTACAACTACACATTGTTTTCGGTTCTTTAGAAAAGTCGAAATCCAAATACCTAGCTTTCCACTGATACCCAGTAATTTTAGTTTTTTAAGAATTATATCATGATCACATTTATCAAAGGCTTTCGCAAAGTCAAGATAGATGGAGTCGACCGATCTTTCGTTTTCAAGCAGGAGAAGTACGCTTTCATAGTACTCGATTAAATTGGTTAATGTAGATCGTTGAGCTCTAAAACCGTGTTGAGTTTTGTTTAACAGTTGGTGAGTAGAAAGGTGGACAAGAATATATTTTTTGAGGACTTTTTCCAAGACTTTAGTGATGTGGTTTGTTAGTGCAACTGGTCGATAGTTTGCCGGACTGGATTTATCACCTCCCTTATAGATCGGAGTAATGTTAGCTATGTTTACTACATCTGGCATCTCTCCAGAGTCTAACGATAGTCGGTATATGATCTTTAAAGGTTTTGCTAGTTCATCTGCATAATCGTGTAAAATGTCAACAGTAATTCCATCAGGGCCGGGAGCAGAAGAGAGACCAATAGTGTTAATAGCCTCGATGATGTCCTTTTCGATAATTTCTATGTCTTTTATTGAGAATTGTTGATCAGAATATGAGGAGAAAAGTTTATGAGGATCCTGTGGAGTTTCATCTTTTGGAGTTGAAAACACAGACTGGTATTGTAGATTTAACATTTTGGCCATTTCACGTGGCTCTGTCACAAATGTGTCACTAGTGAGAGTTGCTTTTTTGAGTGGTCCAATCTGTGTCTTGGTCTTTCTGTTCTTGTTTGCGAAGCGATAGAATTCTTTTGGGTCTTCTTTAATTCTAGCAACACACTTTTCCTCTTTTCTTAGTTGTTGTCGTTTATAAAATTCTTTGATGCTAATATTGATATTTTCTAACTGTAATGTAAGTTCTTCCATTGGCTGTTGTGCAGTAATCTGTTGATTTATCCTTGATTGTATTCTTTTACGCTGTGTTAGCATTCTGGTTAACTCTGGGCTCGATCGAACAGCGTTTTCTCTTTCAAGCTTCAGAGGAACTTTATTTTGGATCGCTATTTGAATTATTGATTCTACGAGTAATTGTTTCGCAGTATGAGGTGATTCTGTACCCAGTAGATTTACCCAATCAACTTCAGCCAGATCTCGTCTCATATTTTCCTTGTTAGCCTTTGTGAAATCGTAGGTTGTAATCTTGGGACGTGTTAGCTTTTTATGTTTTAGCTGATCTTGATCTTGTTCTGTTAACGAGTAGGAAGAAATGGTGGAAATGACATTATGATCGGATGTTCCTTTAATAGCAATCGAAGATGGATGGTTAAGTGCATCAGGATTGCTTGTGAATATTAAGTCGAGGATTCCATCATTTCGTGTCTTAACTGATACAATTTGATGGAGGTAGTATTTGTCAGATAAGTCGATCAGTAATTTTAGCTGAAATTTAGCTGGGTCGCCAGCATATGTTGTTGGAACTGGAACAATTCCTTGCTCAGTTGTGACCCAGTTAACAACTCGTCTTGGGAAATTTAAGTCTCCCATTACCATTACGTCATAAACATTGCCAGCATTAGCGGTGTCTAAAAAGTCAGCTACTTTGTTGATTACTTCAGCAAAAGCAGGAGTTGGTGTGTCCGGGGGGCGATACAGTACCACAGCAATAATATTAAGATCTGCAATTTTGACGATTAAAAGTTCGCAATATCCGTTTGAAAATGCAAGAACTTTTGACGCAATTATACCTGGTGAGGATAACAGCAAACAGCCTCCTTGTTTCGTTTTACCTCCACATGTAGTGTTCCGGTCTGAACGAAATAACGAATAATTATTAAAGTGTCTTAATACTTCTGCATCAAGGTGTCCATCTTCCAACCAAGTCTCTGTTATTGCTATGATGTGGCCGTTTAGATCCTTAGTTAGTAAGTCTTTAATATAGCGACTTTTATTTTCTTTCCTTGTAATCAAGCCACGAGTGTTTAGTAGTGAAAAAATGATGTTATTTCTGTTATCTGGTATGATTGCTGGTAAGATATTTTGTCTTGCTGGGAGTTCTGGGGTCTCAAGATTTGCTTGTGAACCTTCTGCATTGTTTTCAACTTCTTCAGTGTTGTCAACAGAAGGGTATGGAATTATTTTCCTTCTTGCATTATAGCGTCTAGGACGAGACTTTAACTTCTTCTTTTTTGCAGTTAAGTGAGCACCAATAGAACTTTGCCAAGTGATGCCCTTGAACTCTAGTAGAGTCATTTTTGAATCAGGATGATTTTCTTGGTAGTGATAGAATATTTCATCTTCTGCAGTAGGGAAGTCATCATCAATGATTACGTAATGATCTCTCCAGAACTTAACAACCTTCTCGCTATCATTTATATTCATATTGAACAAGTTATACTACTAAACGATATATTAATAACAATTCGTAGGAGGCCAGTAAAAAATGCTATGTTTACAACATCTAATGCACAGTAACTATAAGGTCATATTGAGTGTACTAATATATCAAAAATATATCAAAAAATAATTATAAAACTCTATTTGGCACTACAATAAAAAACTAGGATATAGCTAGCATCTAAATTGAAATAATCCCCATAATATTCACAAAAACTGCTTATTGGCTAAAAACTTTAGAAAAGGAGAAAAAGATATGGTGTGGCGACTGTGTACCACTTTAGTACTTGATAGATTTGTATGTGGTGTAACTCTAATTAACTGCACCTATCAGAGCTTTCCGAGAAAAAATCAAAATGTTGTTTTGGACGAAAATAGGCTAAAAGGACTAAAAAACGAGATTTTTCGACAGGCGACGAAGTGGATCAAAATATGCCATTTGTGGGTTTTTAAAATCATACAAAATCTGAAATATAAAGATAGGTGACGATATAGGTCATAAAAATTGACTCTATGGACTTAATATATATAAATCGGTTTTGAAGAAAAAATAAATAATTCTGTTTTTGACCGAAAATGGGCCGAATTTAGGCTCAGTACTGAAATACGACAGGCGAAAATATGGGTCAAAAGATGTTATCTATCTAACTTTTAGTCCAGATAATATTGCAAGTGAAGTAGCTGATTTTCGGGAAAATTTAGACTCAGTACCGAAAAACTAGAGTTTTCGGCGGGTGACCATATAGGTCAAAAGTTGCCCTCTATGTTCCTCTAACTTCATGAAAAATTAAAAAAAATATATAATGAACAGATTTCGATAAAAATACAAATACGTTGATTTTGGGCTAAAAAAACTTTTTTCGAGAAAATTTATTAATTTTTGACAATAACTATACACAAGAACTAAATGTCAACACAATAAATATATACTAATTTTTGCGAAATTATTAGGAAACTTATAGGCACTTTGCGAAATTATTAGGAAACTTATAGGCACACAAGTGCCTATGGCATAATTTTAGAACATACGATCATTTTTTGAAAAAAATCTTAAATAATTTTAAAGCTCTTTCATTCTTCGTCTAAACATTTTTTGATTTGACCAACACTTTTTATTTTGCCTAAATTATGCAAGTTAATTTACGAAAATGGAGTATTTGAAAAGCAATGTCCCGATAATAAATTTCTTATAGGCGTCTTGACAAATGAGGACCAGCCACAGCCAGCCAGTCCTCATTTCCTGGTACATTAATAGTCATAATTTACAAGAAAAATAAGATTTAGTCACGGGAAATTAAGACTGGACTAATTTACTAGGAAACTAAGATATAAATAGTTTCAATACACTAGGACGTGTAGTCTTACTAGGAAATAAATGTCTAGTCTTACCCTCCCGAGTCCTAATTTCCTGTGACACCGCTAGTAAATATATTATAGGCGCTGGTCATACCAAATATGCGACAGCTTCCAAAACGATCGTCGTTTTTGCTTTTACAATAAAAAACGTTTTTCTCTCTGGAGGTAACCTATAAAGGACGATGAAGTTTTATTTTTATATAGTTTATCGTTCTTTAAATAGAGCAGATTTACGAACGATATTTACGTGACTTGAAATTAGCAGCCTATAAATTATACAGTACACTCCGCTTGAGGGACCCCAATGGACCGAAGAAATTGGTCCCACTTAGCGAATGGCCCAGTTAACCGAAGGTTAAATTTAGTAACAAAGTTCAAGGGACCGAGAAAATCTGTCCCAGTTAGTGAAAGTCCCACTTATCCAGGGTCCCACTTAAGCGGAGTATACTGTACTTACACATTTTGAATTTTGGTCGCGTTGCCCTACGACTCAAAGAGTTCTTTTAACACTTTTTCCTAAGTGTTATAACTTTGTATAAATTCTAAACTTTCCCTGATCCAATTATTATTTTTCAAGATTTTAAAGGTAGCGTTATTTGGTGACGCCCAAAATTATATTTTCGTGACTCGCCCACACAATCCAACAGCTATCTGAAAGTAAACATCCATTTGAAAGTGGCTAATAGCGCAAAATGGATAATGTGTACAAGAGGCTTTTGTGAAGTTATCGTGTATAAAAAGGCAAAAATCCATATTTGAAGCTGGTTACAGAGAAAACGGCAACATTCCATGAATACGAAGCACCAATGCATCTATCAGAGAATATACACATTTATCACCTGAACAAAATAAATTTCACGGTCCTAGTAGTTTGAATAACTCACTCTCAAATGTGCATTATTTCTACATATTTGCCAGAATATTAGAGCAAAAAATGTAGAATTATTAAGACATGATATATACTATCATTAGTGTCAGTAAATATGAACCCGTCTCTTCTGGTTAGTATCACTATGTTTTCTGTGGCAGTCATGGGGAGTGGTGTAACCACATCAGGCCTCATTGTGAATTTCAAGGGCTACATATCGTATAGAGTACTAATTTGCACTGATTTATATACCCTACTGCTGTATGGCTGCTGTGGGGATCTGTGACATCCACTATCTTAATAGCAGTCATGCGGGAGTGGTGTGTATAAACCCCCTTTAATGTACAATGTGAAATCAAACTGATTTAGCCATAGTATCCATAGTCACACCCACCACCCGAACACAATTATATATATACTCCCACTGTATAAAGGCTGACACAGGGATCTGTGACATCCACTGTCCTTAGTAGCCATCATAGGAGAACGGTGTATAACCACCCTCAAATATAGGCATCATTTAAATTTCTACATAGCGTATATCATCTGCACTAACTTCTGTACGTTACGGTTACATGATTTTTTACCCCAGTATTTTTGCCCCCCAAAAGTTTCCCACCAGACAATTCCCCACGTCAATTTCCTCCCAGACAGTTTATTCGTATATGGTTTCCACTATAGACTTTTCGCTTCAAGACATTTAATGTTGAGACAATCCCCCTCTAAGAAAAAAATTGCCCTCTAGACAATTCTACCAAAGACTTTTATTTTTAAGAGTATTCCCCTCA
>JAUOBW010010124.1:0-10262 GCA_032360285.1 Lepidozona retiporosa | reverse complement strand
TGAAATTCTAATCAAATGCTAAATTTCTATTTGTTCAGTTTTCACCCCAGTACATTTTTTTTTGTATGTTTGTGTGTGTTGTATTAAGGACCACAATGGAAATATTGTTTTTAACAGACAATTTTTGTGCCTATCCTTGTCTTTATTATTATTATTATTATTTGTTTTAGTTTATTAATTCTAACTTGTATATAAATGTTGTGGCGAATAAAAACTTACTTACTTACTTACTTATTTATCGGGAAGGTTGATGTGACGTCATCAACATCGGATGGAATATTTTTGAATTTCAGACTATAACCAAAATATAGTTAGTAGCAGCCATATTTATAGTATTCTATATTTTTTTTAATTTTTTAATTTAAATTCGACTTTCACAACAACAATATTTACTTTTAATAACAAATTACTTTTATTTTTTAATTAACAATTTAAAAATAGTTTTTGTTCCCAGAGGTATTGAAATGCTTGTAAAGCATGCACTTTTATATGTATTTTAAATGAATTAAAAGGTAGTGTTACACGACATCGCATATTTTAACCCTATTTTGCGTGGGCTTTTTCTAGTTTCTAAAAATTAAAATAAAACTTGTTTTTTTTTTTTTGCTTACGTCAGCATTTTATAGTGAAAATTGCTATTTTTAGCCAATTTTGACCATTTTTTCCCAAATACAATAACTTTTGAACAAAAATATATTTTTATATGCGTTTTTTTGCATATGATTGGAAATTTCATTATTAAACTCAGTTTTGACAATTTATCTTAATTATAACGTCATAATTTGACGTCAAATGTGAAAAGATATCAAAAAATTAAACCTCGTGTGTTTACTACAATTTGTTCTGCTAAAATTGATAATAATTCACTAAAATTGTTTTATTTGTTGATAAACATCTATTTTCCTTCCAAAAAACATTTTACCTCTATGCAAAATAGGGTTAACATAATAATTTCTAGTCTAATTTAGGCAAGGATGTTTAAGAGAAATAAAGAATCCCTATTTATTTATTATTATTATTATTATTCACATAACCCATACCGTTTCCAGTAAGCATTAAAATATCATATCTATCGCTATTTTTACTCAGCTATTGTCTATTATCATATTTATAAAGTTTTTGCATTATTATGTCAAACCTTTCTTATAATCTTATTTATGAGTGTAACAATGCGACAAGACATTTTGCTGAGTAAAATGCGTATTCATCATTATTGTGGGCATTTTCGGTGTAAGTTGACACATTGAGAGGCTTCTCCAATTGTTGTAATTGAATAAAGTCATATGTTTGCTATGTGGCTCATGATATTTTATAAACAGTGGAGATTACTTATTTTTTTTAATTATTTTCCAAAGTTTTAATAATAATTGTTGTTTTTAGGACCTTAATTTTTAAGTACTCACCTTGAACACCGTCATGGCCTGCTTATCTGGTAAATTATATTAACATGTTAGAGAATTTAGATGACGTGATACCCAATTATGATGGCATCTGGATTACAGAGAACGAGTACAGCTACTTAGGAGTCATAGTTTGTTACACTGACGACGCTGAGGTGACATATGATATTTTTAAGTATTTCAACTCCTATCACAAAGAATCGCCTTCTCCTTCATTCCAGCCGCGAGGACGAACATCAAGAAAACACAACTTTCAACTTCACGAAATATTCTAATGATGGCTTTAATGGTATTCAATATAAAAGCTTCTATTTTCGAAGGAACAGTTCGTACTAAGTATCATTATTATTATTGTTATTAACAATGTCAACAAAATCAAAATATAATCACCAGGTGAAGCGCAGCTGTACAGCACAGCTCAGAACAATCAGAAAGTAGCAAAGACGTGTGTGCATGTCGCTACTTCGAAGTATGTTGTTATATGGAAGTTCATTCAGGTGTCATTTAAAAGTAGACAAATTTTCTTATTTTATTTAGGAATGGTTTCTATTATCATAATCTATAATATGTGCTTGTATATGGGGTAGGTCATCGTCGAGCTATGCACCTCGAGTTACGCCCCTCGAGTTACAATTTACTCGAGTCACGCCCCTTATTACGTCATAACAAGTACAAATTTATCTCGAGTGTAAAAACAAGGTAAAGTCATAATCGAGTTACGCCCCGGGGCATAACTCGAGTTTTCCAAACTTTCATTATTTCATTCGAGTTACGCCCCGGTGCATAACTCGTGTTTTTCAAAATTTCAATATTTGACTTGAGTAAGAGATGCATACAATATAAAATACACTTTTTTACATATAAGCAACCGGTTGTCACGAGGCCATTATCTAGCGAATTCCAGACAGTGCTTGCCCGGTAAATTACGGTATTCGGTCCCTTATTTTCTAGTATCGGTAATAGGCCTATCATCAAGATCTAAAACTTCATCCAATGCAAGAGTCCAGTCCTGGTGTACAATATGGAGTGCTTTTTATGCACGTTATTTATAAGGTTATTGTCCGTTTTTGAACAAACCATCTAAATAAATGGACAAAATGAGAAATTTGACAAAATAAAGGCATTGAATAGGAATAATCGCTTTATCTAGTGAAAGATATTTCCTAATGCGACCCAAAGCAAAGCATTTGTTGTTTGCTTTTTTCCAGATGAGTTTAATATGTTCTGTAAATTGCAATCTGAAATCAATTAAAATACATAAAAGTTTCACGATAGCAGATGCTGTTATCTTTTGGTCACCTGCCATTATGTATATACCATTTGTGTCCTTTGCCCCTAATAATATGAATTGTAATTTTTCTGGGTTTGCGACCATGGAATTAATTTCAAACCAATTTATACAATTTGAAGTATCTGTAGTCAAGCGGTTGAGTACAGTTTCAAGGGATGTGTGACATGCGAATAGAGTGTTGTCATCTACAAAGTTACAAAGCTCGGATTCAGTAATAAAATAAAATAAAACATTTATAAAATTAAAGTATTGGTCCTAATATTGATCCTTGCGGAACACCGAAAATAATCTCTAGACATTCAGAAAAAGCAGAGCCTAATTTTTCCCTTTGTTTCCGATTACTTAGATATGAGGAAATTAGTTTTAAACTATCTAATGAAAAGCCAAACGCTTCTAATTTAGCTCTGAGTAAATCGTGGGGAATAGAATCATATGCCTTAGATAGGTCCATCAGTAATGAACCTACAATTCCACCACTATCAAGGTATTTTTGCCATTTACTGAGTAATAGAAACAAAGCGTGTTGTGTGCTATATTTTTTCCGAAAACCACACAATAAAGCATTTAATTTGGTTTCCATGTAAGACAATATTTGATTATATGGTATTTTATCTACAATTTTAGAGATAGTTGACATTAGAGATAGTTGACAATTTTAGAGATAGTTGACAATTGGACGGTAATTAAATGTATCAGTTGGGTCGTCATTTTTAAAAGCTGGTGTTATATCAGCAACTTTAAGGTAATCTGGGAATTTGGATTCAAAAATAGAGCTATTAATAGAGTCAGTCAAACTATCTTTAAAAATGTATTCGTAAGATTTTAGTATATAAGCTGGTAAGTCTCCACTAGTCTTTTTCTTGGTATTTAATGATCTGATGACATTAGTTAGCTCTTGGGGGGTATGGGATTAAATTCAAACAAGAGGGGGTTAAGTTTCGGATCCACTTTTATTTTAAGTATGCTAGGATGAGTTGCATACTTATGGATTGCGGAGAGAATTGGATCATTTGAAAAACAAGAAATAGCACTTGGAGATGACCAACTTTTTATACTAAGTGAAGAAATGATATTTATGAAATAATCATTAAAAGTATTTACAAGACTGGAAATTTCAGAGTTAACAATACCTTTATCAACTAGGATTATGCGTTCATTTGAATTGTTTTGCATAATTTCCAAAGGCTAGTGTTTGATGAGCTGGTTTCATCAATGCTGCTAAATTATTTCCGTTTTGCCTTTCTATTCAAATTTACAACTTAATTTCGTTGTACCTTAAATTTCCGTACCCACTCAGTGGACTTTGTGGATTCAGCGAGTTTCTTGAAACAAAAGTAACAAAAGGTTTATTGTGTCCCCTAAGAATCTTAGTCTTAAGAGGTGCATAAATGTTTAGAACATTTGTAAAAATATCGTTAAAGAGAGTGATATCAGTAAAATGTCTTATTTCAATATCTAAGTATTGGACTTAATTAGTTTTATACTAGCATTGTAAATTTTAATCCAATTGAAATAAAGAATTACTACTACTACTAAGTGCCTATTTATTCCTGGATGGGATATTTTCATTTAAAAACACCAATATCCCACCGCTGTTTTTCGATACATCTAAGCGATAAGGCAATTTAAAACTTTCCGCAGAAAATTGATTAATTGGAAAAGATTCGTGTAGTTTTGTTCCACCTATAATTAGAATGTCTACATACTTATTTATAAAGGTGATATTATCAGAGAACGTATTCCTGAGAGAGTTAATATTGATGAAAGCTACATTTTTAGGATATTTCAGACGAAGTTTATCAAATTCAGAACCAGTACTATTTATGTCATTTTCATCGTTTCCTCTTATATCTATATAAGAAAAAACCTTTCTTTCAAATCCACCTCAGTTTTGCTAGAAAGTTCATTGCGAGTCGGCCAGAACCACACGAGTTTAAATGAAGGCCTCGTTTTCCTAGGTGATCACATGTAATATTTTCATTGTCAATGAAATCAAATGAGGATTCTTTCATTTTGAGGGAAAGATGATGGCAAGTTAGTGTAGCTTTTGGGTCATCAAAGCGCCTTTTTGGTGTAGAAAAAATCACATTGCATGTCGGTAAAGTTTGTTTAATAAACGTGATTAGATCGATGTTCGTTTATATATATCATCGGATGATTCGTTGGTTGCATTGTTTGTACCAATGTGTAAGATCACTTTTGTTTGCTCTTTTTTGAGGTATGGAATTATATGATGGAACATACTTTCCACTGTCGCACCACTAAGGGGTTTTACTTTTACCTTTTTTTTTTGCTCATTTTTCGTTCTTCGATCCCTGATAGAATTGAATCACCACATATTAATGTGATATCTTCCAGCCATTTATGTGCGTTTGGGTCATTTAATAGATTGTGACTTTCTTGTTCTGGGTGGTTTTTGTAAACTAAGTTTTCATAATTTTGATCAGCGATTGGTGTTGATCTATTTATGTATTGACTGAAAAATATTGAGAATTAGAACAGAGGTTAGCCCCACGTCAAAAATTTAGCCCACCACTCTGAAAATAAATTTTCTTTGTGGCCCAACCAAAAAAATCAGAATTTTGAAATTCCAACTGCCCTTCAATTGGATTAATTTTCGCTAAAATTATCGGAAGTAAACCCAATTACTTTTTCTTATTTTTCAACCAACGTTTTTTTAGGAGAGAGGGTAAAGTTTGACTGAAAAAAGTAAATGTATAGCTTTCTTCACAGAATTATGTCATTTCAAAACAGCCGCTTATTTATTTCCCTCGGTAAATGTAGATATTACGTACATTCGATTTTATTTATTTCTTTAAATTGTTACAGATTACAAAATGAATCCATACAAAATTTTCAGAAAGAGTCTCTTGCGAAAATAAATCCACGCGCAATGAAATTCGCGAAAATTAATTCCAAAAATATCAAGATTTTTGGAAGTCGCAATTATATGTAGCGAAATTAAATCACCGCAAAATATTTAAATAGACTGACTCTTTTTGCCAAATTTCTTGAGGAAGTTATTCAAAAAAAAATAAAAAAAAAAAATTAAATGCACATGTTATAAATATACTGAAAATATATACGGCCCCGGCTTAAATGAGCGGCCCCTCAACCCTGAAAGGCACTTATTTAACTCTTTTTACGAAAATTAAAGCCTATATACGGCGCCGATTTTATAATAAATGTCAAAAATGATGAGAAAACAACTATTTTTGAAGTTATTCAATGTTTTGTTATATGAAAAACGTGGTTTTAGTAACATATTCTATAATAATTTGGCGTTTTTGGGGCCACGAATTTTTTATATTTTAAACTACATTCGTAGTCAATTTTTAATGAGCGCCCCGGCTTGAAAGAGCGTTATGGCGCTCAATTAATTTTTGACCTTCTAAGGGGGCGCTCATTCGAAAGGGATAATATGAAGAGGCGTTACTATATGCAGCTGCAGTGGTTTTCATAATGCCAGATAATATCAAAGCTCGACAATAGGTACCAACTGGCTGCTGAAACACTTGGTCTATAAAACAAAGAAAGGCATGTTGTTTTACCGATTTAAAAAAAACTGTGGCAATTTAATGAATATCACGTCGAGGACAAATTTACCGGGCATGGATCAAAATAGAAAGGGAATATTGCTTTTAAAGAGAACATTTTTGTAGAATCAAAAAGGCAATATTCAGCCGCCATTAGAGATTCAAACATATGTTTATTGTTAAGTAACTTAAGTCTTTATAGTCACCACTTACCTCACATTAAATACAAGGTAAGTACAGTGCTTTATTTCATTCTGGTCGCTAATGTACGATTACTGCAATAAATAAATTGTATATATTTCGGATTACATCCGATTTTTTGCAGATTCGTAGTAATTTTGAGAGCAAGAATTTAGTAATAAAAATGTGATTCATAAATGCTTCTGAAATTGTAGTGTTGAGAACTTGAAAGCAATGTACTTACTTACCATGTATATTTTCATTGAAAGCACTGTACTTACTTACCATGTATATTTTCATTGTTTTAACCCTTTAAGGTGGAAGTTTATTTTTTCAAATTCAAAAATATGGTCACATGACTTGTAGCTTTTAAAACGCATTTTTTTATGGCCATATTTGTTTAAAATTGTACCAGCCGCGTAGCGCACTTGGTCTGGAATAAAAATACCTTCTACAAGTGCCTTAAATGCCTTGTTTACACGGTATTCTTACGCCGTAATAATACGGCGATAACACTTAAAGGGTTAATGATTTTTAAACAAATTTTTTCTAATGTATTTTTTCAGAATATATAAATTAAGACGTTGTTTTCTTTTCTTTTAATATTTGGTAATAGCATATAGATTTTTTTCAATTATTTTGTTTGGCTCAAAAATGACAGTATTTTTTTTTGTAATCAGAAATCAATGTAGGTATTTTATTTGTTTATAAAACAATGCACTTTTTCTGTGCAGTAGATACAACGGCAATCAACACTTTGATTAGGACATATTGAATCGTTCAAACTATCATTACAATACTGATCTAATTCTTCAATCAACTTCAGAAAGTCCTGTCTACTTATTTTATTATCCTTATATGTTGATTCGCAAAGATTTTTTAATCTTATTTCTTCATCTAATCGTGGTTTCATTCTCTTGTGTGTGTTAATAAACATTAGGCGTTCTTGATCTATGATGTCAACTAAACACCAATTGGATTCTTTTGCTGTCCTTGATAGGGCTGTGTATGTAGTTCCTAAATTTGATTTTTCCATCTGAGTACTATTTTGTAACTTTACTCTTATGTGTGTTATTTGTTTGTCATCACCAACTCCCATGCCTTGACATTTTGGAATAGTTGTCGCATCACCAGGTAGCAATGGCAGTCCAATCCTGTGACAACAAAGATTTTCACATCTTCCTTCAACTGGTGTAATAGGAACCCATGTAGGATGATCTTTATTCCAAATAGGGCCCTTATATAGTGGGAAATCAACAATAACTGCAGATGGCAGTGCAGGGGGATGTGTACCATTTTCATACAAAATAGCAATAACTGTTCCAATAGCCCCATTGTTTAAGCCAAGCTTTGTTAATGCGCCACCTTGGTTTTTAGTCAAAATCACTCGACCTCCAACAGCAATATGTGTGACATTAGGGATTTGACCCATTAAATTCCCCTCAGTAGTGTGATGTTTTCCACGACCTGTAGAAGGTATACATGCAACAGGTTCGCCTAGGTTTATTAAATTTGTTCTATTTATTTCATGCACATCACTCCAAGTTTCACATATCGTGATCGCTCTACGATGGTGAAAGTTGTTTCTTTCTTCAGCAGATAAGTTTCCTTCGTGCCTGCTAGTAATGTCTTGCCAATCAATCTGGTTAATTTGACCACTCCTCAACCTCATCAACCTATTTAGAAGAGGAAGTTGGTCAGGCCCTTGCCTCATTGTTTGAGAAAGTATAACCGTGTCTGTAAATGAACGATATAATCGATACCCGGCAAAGCTTATGGCACTATCACTCGCATTTGGAGGTACATGGAGTTCTAAAGCCATAATTGGACCCATCTGAAAAAGATCACCAAATAAATTAACAATTGGTATCCCTCCAAAATCTTGATCAAGTTTTCCGGTTGATTCTTTTAAACGGTGACTACTAAAAGCCAATAAATCGTGTGAAATCATTCCTCGTTCATCATAATTTAAAAGTTTTAATTTTAACTCTTTTTGGAAGCCAGTAATGGTTCTTAATTTCTGCAATTTGCTATCCTTTAATGGGTAATCAGACAGTTGTGAATGTGAGCTTTTATTTATTTTCTTCATTGGTGGAGGTGTAGCAGAATGTATAGTTTGGCCATCTGGAATTAAGACGCCTGCTGCTCCAGTAGGTGCTAAGTTTAAGACAGAACCATTACGTTTAAAAATTCTCCGACAACATCGCGTGATTACATTAATGACAAAAGTTTTACCAACACCTGCAGTACCCTGTATAATTATTTTTAATTGTTCAGCATTTGGCTCAAGAGTACCTTTAGCAATTTTTAAAAGACGTGATACGTTCATTGATATAATCAATTGCTGCATATCGTTAGCAAACAAAACATTGACTTCCGGTAAGTCACATTTTTCGGAATTTAAGATATCATCTTTATCTGCTTGTTGAGTAATTGATTGCAGCCAATCAGAAACATTTAAATTCGTCCAATCAAATCCTAACTTTTCTAAGCTATATTGAAACCAATCAAAATCTTGACCACCATCAGGCAAAGGTTGTTCAATATTTGGATCATCTAAATTAAGGTGATTTTTTCTAATATCTCTCATTAAGGCAGCACCTATTTTAATGTCATCACTGACACTTATCTGTGACATATTTTCAGTTGAAGTCTGTGATAAATCTACATCATCATCATCACTATACAGATTATATTTTTTTTTTATTTTTTTTAATTTTTTAGATATGTCCTCATCAAAAGTTTGCTTCAACTCCCTAACTATGTCTATAACTACTTGTGGACATTGTTCTGTGTCTAAAAAGTTTGCAAAAGACTCTGCAAAAGTTTCAAAGCCATTTTTTAAATCGTCTAAAGTACGCCATGTACCTTTTGAAAACACCATTAGCATGCTTTGTGCATAGTCTTCAGTAGCAGGCCAAACAGGCTTTGATTTTAAACCAGTGAAGACAGGCACATGATCACGTCGACATTTACATCTACAAATCTTACTCCAATCCCATAATGTTTGATCAGGATTAGAAGCCCTTCTTTGATCACTAAGATATTTATCTAATGTACTAGCTTTTGTTTTTTTCCCGTCTTTTAAATCAAGAACACGGAAACCACTCAAACCAATCTTTGAAAAATTAAGAGTACAACGAACAAGCTTATGACCAGTGTTCATATAATCAGCACATGCAGCTGATACAAACTGATACCCCACTAACTTCATCAGCATTTTTTGAGCAATACTTTTTACAGTTGTATTTGACTCTGAGCTTTCAAGCAGATTTTTAAAGATTTCAACCATCTGAGAAGTAGTCATTGAGCCTTTGCATGCATAGCTTGTTATGTATTTCATGAGTTTTAAGATATCCTTTTCTATAATAACTTGTGTATCTCTATTGCCCTTCCATGATAACAACAACGACTTGATATGCATTATATGACGATTGTGGTCACGTGGTCCTTCGTATCTAGGATTAGCATTATCAGTTATTATAGGATTGAAAGGATGAAGTTCTTTCCCTGGAGTGGATTTTGTTGTAGCATCATAAACCCCAAAATTAAATCTGCACCGTTTTTCATATTCCAAATCTTTTTTCTTATATCGCCTAAGACAATGCGAGTTACATTTGTGTAGTCCAACTTTGTTTACCATTGAAATATGCAAATCTTTTATAGATCCTAATTTAATCGAATCCTCTAGAGATTGAGAAAGTGGATTTATGGAACCTTCAGGTGAAGACCAATTATCTGTGTTCGGAAGCCAGGTCCTTTCACCTAAATTATTAAGGATTTCTTTACCGCCAGCTGGGTGCATGGATACAAATTCAGGAGAGAAATAGCCATTAACATTTTCATTATTTGTCT
>JAUOBW010010013.1:0-10266 GCA_032360285.1 Lepidozona retiporosa | reverse complement strand
AAATTTTGCATAGACTTGTAGGACCATAGAGGGGAACTTTGGACCTATATGGTCACCCATCGAAAACTCTCGTTTTTTAGTACTGGGCCTAAATTTGCCCTAAAAACAGGGTTCTAGGTATAAAATGTTTGAATTTTTGTCGAAAATTGTTCATTTTTTTTAAATAATTTTGCATGAACTTAGGGACCATAGAGGGAAACTTTTGACTGATATGGTCACTCGTCGAAAACTCTTGTTTGATTAATGAGCATGAGTTGACAATTACATTTCCGGGAGTCCATTAGTCACTAGCGCTTGTTTTGTACATTTTTACACACCATTTAAAAGGTGTGCCAACATTATCATGTCGCTGGTGAATAGATCCGTTTTTGGTGCAGGATATTACATGATCGACTATAAATTTCTTTCTGCACGCACATGTTGTTTGCAGATATCAGGGCATCCGAAAATTCACGCTTGTTCATAAATAAATTTCCTCTTTTTAATGGCATTAGCGTCAACCAGCTGGAGGCACTTTTTAAGCATGCAAGGCCATTTGCTCGTATTTGTTCCGCATTCATCGTTCCTCGTGAGTAACGCTGATTCTTCATCATTAAGGATACTGTAAACGTTTTTTTACAAAAATATGTTTTTTTTCGTAATTTTACATCCATATAGAACATTTCAATAAATGTCAAAAAAATATTTTAGATAACTTATCTAAAATATATTTAACTTTACAATGTAAAATATAGGAACGCCTAAACTTTCTCTTCTAAATTTCCCGCTAATGTAAACATATATGTAAAGTGACATTATAATTGTTCTTTCCACGGAGTTATTTTGAGCTATCTCAATAAAAAACAATACATGTCTAAATAATCTATAAAGAAGTCTATATAACTACGTGCTATAAATCTCTTGAGAGACAAATTACCACGTGCACGTAATTGGAATTTTCCGTTGTTCAGTTGAAACAATAGAGATATTAATTATATTCTATAATACTTAAAATATACTAAATCGGGTATAACTTTTCGATGACTTCTAGACTGAAGTCGAAATATTAGGAATAATATTTAAAAATGAATTTGCTTCTTATTGTTCTATTTCTCATGAAATCAACATGTTTGAATTTTTCTAGAAAACTGTTCATTATATTTTTTCAAATTTTACATGATGTTATAGGAACATATAGGGCAAATTTTTACCCATACGGCCACCTGCCGAAAACTCTTGTTTTTCGGTAATGGGCCTAAATTTGCCCTAAAATGGGGGTTTAAATACAATTTTTTGACCGAAAATAACTTTTTTTTTCATTTTTCTTGAAAATAGTGCTATATATTTTTTTTAAATTTAGCATAATGTTAGAGGCCCATAGGATCTGCTTTTGACCAATCTAAGGCACATCACAATAAAATACAATTTTTTGACCGAAATTAATGTTTATTGAGTAACTATAATGTTGTTTTTTAAATTTTGTATGAAGTTGTATGCTTTCTGCTGAAAAAAATATTTCTTGAAAAAGGTTTTGTCTGGGAACCAGTGAAGCATGGCTTTTCATTTTTTATATCTTGCATGTAGTTGGAGGTCTATGAAGGTGCACATCTGTTTTATTAATGTAAGGGAGTCCATCAGTCACTTAGTGCTTGTTTTTATAAGATTTTGATTGAAATCTTCTTATATGAATACAGACTTCTGGTCCAAATTTCACTGAAAAATGATATCTAGAAATCAGGACATTGTCATTAATCTAAATGCGCTTTTCTCCAAAACCGGTCTATAAAATTTTCTGAAATAAAAAAAATGTTTTAATTGAGTTGTTGAATGTTTTTCAAATTTTTATTTTTTAAAAAACTGGACAGTTTAAGATATAAGTAATATATAGGGGAAACAGCTCTGCTTGTTTTTTTAAATTTTGCATCAAGTTACAGGAAAATAGAGAGATTATATGGCCACCTGCTGAAAACTCGTTTTTACGCACTGGGCTTAAATTAGCCTAAAAATTTAATTTTTCTCTTATTGGATCCGGAAAGGAACCTAAATTCACTTATGTGTGACTGTCCGTCCGTCACACTTTTCTCCAAAACCGCTCTATAATATCTTCTGAAATTTTACATGATCCTTCTAACTGATAATATCTCCAGATGTTTTTTAATTTTTTTGAAAAATTATCGTTGCCCTGTTACGGGCCCTGAATACGCAAAAAAATGGGCATTTTAGGACCGAAAATAACATATCAATTTTCTCAAAAACCAGCCCTCGAAATTACCCTCGGCAATCAGCAATTGCCGAGGAGAATGCCGAGGGTTTTAGGTAAGTCCTCGGCAAATTCTTGCCGTACGTGTTAAGATCGCGATTTACGACAAAACAAAGCAAGAACCAGAGTTTAGACCATGTGAAATAGATTCGCCATAAAATTTTGATGAAAAACATCGGCTGCCGGTTTTCAGAGCCGTGGACTTTGGGAGAACAACAACAAACAAGATGGCCGCCGTTTTCGACGAAGAAAAAAAAACTTCAGAGGCTTATTTCTCCTGTTCTACTTGATGAAACTTCTTAAAACTTTCACCGATTCTTTATTATATGTTCATTATTAGATTGAGAATGTCTCCTAACATATATCACATCATGTTATCAATATTTTGAGCCGGATTTAAAATTGCCGAGGGATCAAGATGAATCCTCGGCAAATAATTTCCGAGGCTTTTGCCGAGGGAAATAATATAATCCTCGGCAAATTTTTGCTGCATAGAAATTTCCCTAATTTCGAGGGCTGATTCATTGACGAAATAAAAAGCATTCTTCTTGACTTGAGTTCACTTTGCATGTTCAGCTAAAAATTAAGGCATTAATTTAAGGCAAGGGAGTAATTTTATTTCAATGAAAAACCTTTTTTGTTCTTAGGATATCTTATATTTTGTAAAAGTGACAACATAAAGCCTGATCTATGACATCACAAGGCTATGACAAATTCTGATATGAACCCAGAAGACAGTTTTATATTATCATTATCTAATAAATACAGTATTGTATCTTCCTGTTTCGAGCTGGTCGTCCGAAGGGGCGACTCATGTTTTATTATTTTGTTAGTTGGTCATCCTTCGAGAAAAAAGGGTCGTCCGCCAAAGACAACATGCCATGTGGGTTACCTAACATTTAGTCAAAAAATCGTAAATATTAATAGTTTGATAAAATAAGATGATATTTCTATTAAATTTGTATTTAAGTACAAAACAAACTTCTGTAAATCTTAATCTGTTGACAAAATTATGGCCTCCCTCTCGGATAACTGAGAAAGCAGTAAACAGAATTTTTGGTCGCCCTCTCATTAAAAATTGGTCGTCCTGTACCATCGGGCGACCAGGAAGATACAGGACTGAAATAGTGTGAGTTATTTTAGAAAAATTGTATCAGTAACTCTAAATGTCTGACCGCGCCAATGTAAAAAACACTATAGTTTTGTAACTATTTATAAAATAAATTACCTACCATAAACCGTTCTCTTGACATTTTCAATTTATTATTCTAAAAAAAGTATAGCTGAACATTTAGACTCACCCATAACAATGTAAAGATGGTGGAGTGGGGTAGTGGGGATTTAGAAAAATGTGCCAAAGGGGGAGCTGAGACATTTTGAATTTTGAGGGAGGCTGGAAGAATAGGTGGACCATGATGTTTTTGAAAACTGATAGTTGCCATATATCTGCTGATTTACTTTTTCTTTAGCAGTCAGTTTGTTTTGTTGATTGCACCAAAACATTCAGCTTTTCTATATTGTATATGTATATACAAACCATGATAAGGAATAAACACAATAAAAAAATTATAGTATGGTTTTTGAGAAGATTGAAAAAAAATGGCCTTTTTTGGGCATAACGGGGCAACGAGAATGTTTTTCGAAAAACTTAAAAAATATTATCACCCATATATCAGTACTAATGAGTGTACACAAATTTCAGCACAGTTTTTCGAGAAAACTGTGTGACGACATACTGACGGGGTGGGGATTCTACATACGAGAGTAATTTATAGGTTCCTTTTCCGAACTAATTTCGGGGAACCAAAAATAGACAATTCTTCGATGGGCGCAGGACTCGAAAGAACCCCACTATAATCCTCTAACCACATGCACAAGTAGAAAAAAAAGTAGTAAGCAGATTTTGAGAAAATTACCACAAGTCTCGTTTTTACCCAAAATATATATGGTTTTTGGGGCTATAGAACAGAAAAATGAGATGTATTTTCAAAAATCTAAAATCGTTACATTTTTGCATATATAAGACCCTTCACACAAAATTTCAGAAAAAACGGATTCTAAGAAAAAGCTGTTACAGACAATCAGACGGACAAATAAGCGAACAGGGGTGATTATATAGGATCCTTGCTGAGGTAAAGCTGGGTATCCAAAAAATATTAATAAACGCACCAAACACCAAATTACCAAAAACGTCAGATTTAGAAGAAAAAATCATAAACATTCTAATTTTATCTAAAATGGTATAATTCATGAACAATTCATGTACAAACAAAAACCATGAAATTCATGACCGAGTGGTCACCCTGAATGATTTTAGGCTAAAATTTACCTGATTAAAGGGATCACAAGGTCACTTTTTTATGTTGACTTGACGTAAAAGATCAGTGGCATTTAAAAAAAAAAATATTGAAAAAGCTCTGACAGATTAAAGGTTATAGATGTTAAAGTTCGTAACTAAGCGTACATGACTAGTATCCAGTACTTGATGGTTTTGATGACATCACATCTATGCTCATTCCACAATGAATTGCCTATCTTTTACCTGGCTATATTCATACCAAATTTCATGCTTATAGCTTTTCTACATGGAAAGTTATAGATATTTGTTTGTGAAAATAATGGTTATAGTTGTGATGTCATCATTACTTGAAGCCTATTAACAAAACATGAGATTTTCGCAAACTTCAAACATCTATAACTTTGGACCTGTTTGAGCTTTTTCTGTATATTTTTTCTAGCTCTTTAAGGGCCTGGGACAGAGGCACAGAAATGTGTTGAAAATTATATGTAAAAAAATAGTCAGAAATAATATTTTTATCATCATATAAAATTTCAGCCAAATCAGAACATGATTTTCGAGAAAAGAAGGAAATATCATTTTTTGGGCAGAAGTGTTCTGGCGATATTCATTTTTGAAAATTGAGCTATCTGATTAGTCTCAAAAAACCATTGTTTGATCTTCACTAGCATGGGTCTAAAAATACTTTTCAAATCAGATTGTTGCCAAAATTTAGGCGTATTCATTGTTTCCTTTTTAAAAAATTAATAAGGTAAAAAGTTAAAGATTAGTCTAATAAAAACATTCTTTATATATTATATATCTAATAAAAATCTTTAAAAATATGTACACCTTGATATAGAAGAAAACAAAGACAAATGTGAACATTTCATCACAGTCAATTTGTGTAAACAAAGAAATTCGGTTTTGACATTACTACAAACACATTAAAATATAATAATAAGTTTTATTTGCAAAATAATAAACAATTCCTGAGTAGATTCCAACATTTTCAATCCGTTACCATTACATTTTCCCATTGCAATTTCAAGAAATAAGCTGTTTCAATCACATGACAATTTTTTCATAACGTTCTTTAAGCGAAAAATTAAAAGTTTTTTAGATAATTAAAAGAGCAATAATATAGTATGTACACGTTTTTATAAGCAACCAGGGTGCTTAGCTCCCAGACTAAAATTGCAATTTAAAAAAGATAACATTTTGCTCACTTCTTTTACTATCTAATAGGCAACTTTTAAACTACATTTTACCTTGATTAAATTCAAAAATTCTTATTTTCTAATCAAAAGAACTATCCTTGAGACAAAAGGGGCAAAGTTTAAAGCAAAACAGGATTAAAAATTGTTCACTACGTCGATTTAAAATTGTTTAATAAAAATAATTTTAATGAGCAGTTCTTGAGAAAAATGGCCGGACGAACGGACGGATAGGAGTGAATTCAAATGACCCCTTCAGCTATGCTAGGGGTCTAAAAAATATACACTCTTAATGTTCATGTTTGATGTTTTACATATATAAATAACATAATTCTTTTTTTTTAAGATGCACATGAAACCTGACCAGTCTGAATTTAATTCTAAATTAACCGATAATTTATTTTTTAAAACAAGCCAATATCACAATATGAACATCTTTTTAAAAATATTTACAGAGTTCCTAATAAAATTACAGATATGTTATCTTTTTTATAAAATGTTTACAGATTAAATAATATGTATATCTTTTTAGAAATATTTACAGAGCTCCTAATAAATACTTACAAAGAGTTCAAAACAAAATGTTTAACAAAAAGAACCATTTAAGGCAACCTGTGTACAATTGGTTAATTGCCATATGCATTTAAAGATTTATTAGCCTTTTTTGTTAGATATATGGCTATATCTGCGCAAAAACCAAAATCTATACAATGTTACAACTTCTTTTAATAATAACCATGACCGGCATGATTGCTCTTCATGCTTCAAACTTTGATTTTGGGTGGTCTGAAATTTCCATTTTTGCGGGTTTTTAGGGCAAAACGAGGCAATGAGAATATTTTTCCAAAAATCGAAAAAAAAAATTGGAGATATTATCGATCCGAACCACCATCATGCAAAATTTCAGTAAAATCCATGGAGCCATTCTTGAGAAAAGTGCATGACGCACGATGGCACGGACGGAAGTGAATTTAAAGGTTCCTTTCCAATAAAAAAGCGTGTTACAGATCAAAAACTAATTTACTAGGCACTATAACAGGCCAAACTTTGAGAAATTTTAAAAATACTCGTTCACACATATATGCTAACAAATATAAAAACATGGGTGCATAGCCTAAAAACCATAAACACTCAAAATATTAAACAGTTTTAAACAAATTAAATAGGTTAGGCGTATGATTCCAAAGGAGAAAGCAAAGTCAGTAAACTCATAAAAAATTTCGTTTTGACTAAGCTTCCTAGAAGAAATATTGTTCAAAACAGTTTCATTATATATGTAGCGCTTCTAGAATTATGTTCTGCAAAAAAACATATGATTTTCACAGTGACTGCGTCGTAATATAAATAATAATGTAAACAGTAAGAATAAATTTAATTAAAATAATATAATATAAAAAATGATGTAAACAGTAAGAATAAATTTAATTAAAATGTCTAAAATTACCAAAAAGCAAAATTAATTTTTAATGGATTAACTAAACTTACTATCCTTGAAAATAGCCTGTAATGCAGAACTATTAGAAGCATTTTGAGCGTCAAAATTGGGGGAAAAGGGAGGTAGGCTAAAAATAGAGCTTCTTGACAAAAGCCAACAACTGACAAAATTTGATTTTTAAAGTCTCTAGAACTGCTGAACTTGATTCTAGAAGGGAATAATTTACACATTAATGTTTCAAGTTGGAAAAATTGGCACAAGACGGTAGACAGAAACTAGTACTTCACTGAAAAAAATATCCGCTCTTGCCTGTAAATCCTAAAACCGCGTAAAAATCATAAAAACCTTCAGCCATTACGGATTTGAAATATTACAAGTTGAATGATTTCTAAAAAAATCCAAAATAACTTGTTTGAAATGCATGGTCATATAAACTAAATATATTTGAAGGAACTGCATTTTCAAACGAAGGTCTTGGCAAATACAGCCTATTTATGCAGGTATTTGATGTTGGCAGGAATCCTCCATCAGAGCGTACGACAAACTCAATAGCTGGTTTGATCGCGTAACCAAGGAGGGGTTCTTCATCTGCCCCAGTAACAAACACTAAAATTTTTTCCAGGCTGATGTTTTTACGTCGTCCCGCTAAAAAATAAACAAGCACAAAAAAGTAGATTTCAACCATAGTGTGCAGAGGGTTACCAGACCCCTTTTAAAATGATTCTACTGTTTACAGAAACCTCCAAGATGATTTTCACGCCCTAAAATGCCCCGTTTTTGGCACCAGGCCCCACGGGGAAGAAATAAGCCGCCAAAAACTAAACAAATTTGTTAAAAGCTTTTTAAGCTTCATTTTAAGTTTGAACCAAATCGGTCAAACGGTTTTGCGGAAAATGACTAAAACGAAATTCAAGCCCAAAATTCAAAACTCCTTTTTTTGGCATTTTAGGCCCAGTACTGAAAAAAGAGAATTCAACAGGTGACCATTTATGGGCCAAAAGTTGCTCTCTATGACCCTCTAACGCCATGCAAAACTTGAAAATTTCAAAAATGTTGAAAAACCGCCATTTAGGGAAAATTAGGCAAATTTTGGACCTAGAATCGAAAAACGAGAACTATTTTTAAAAAACCGGCTCTGTTAGTTAATTTGTGTTATCATTCTACATCCATGTCCATGCAAAAAATAGAAAAATCCAACGAGCCGATTTGGAGATCCAGTCCGGACGAACTACACTGATTTCATAGCAACCTTCACTGATGTAGGTCTAAAAAAGGATAAAGAAGTAGCCCATATTTGATTTATGTATTTGTTCTTATTTCATTTTAAAACTTCATATTCATACTTCATATTTACAACTAAAAATTATCAAAATAGTATCGTTTTTGTGAAAGATACAACCACAATGTTTTCAGGCTTAACACATGGCAAGAAGAGAATTTATTATAGATATTATCCGTCTAGCCCTAACCTTGTGTAGAAAAATTCAATGAGCAGATATTAAAATCTAGCTCGGACAAAGATGGACGGACAACACTGATTCAATGTAAGACCATCACTGATGTGAGTTTAAATATGAAATGTTCATATCATATCATAAAGAGAACAAAATACCTGCAACTTCTGTCAAATACTTTAAAAGTTTTCGGTAAATTTCTCCTTCAAACTTTCGTGCATTACTACCGTCATCACTGAACTTAGTCTGCAATAAAGTTTTGATTCTTTTTATTCTGATACCACCCATCTTGTTGCTTTGAAAGAGGTACCGGAATAAAGAAATTGATTTACCAACCTAAACAAAAAGCACTTAGTGGTGAATAATGGTCCTAGAGCTCCAAGCTTTGATTACTCAAGTTAAGATGCATTGCTAAGACTTAACAACAGGGATTCCCGAGGTGGGCAGGGGACTGGAAAAATCGACTCCTCCCAGTTTGAGGAAAATTGACAAAATCCCTTCTCAGCCCCACTAAACCCAAAATCCCTCCCCACAATTCTTTTTGTGCATTTAACACACTAAAGTGCACTGCAACTGTCTATATCCTTCTACAATTAAGAAAACTCTTAGATTTAGAGGTCAACTAAAGATAACATATAGCACGAAGGTCGTCCATTGCTGTTAGATTTATTGAAAAAGCTTATAACTTTTTAACACTTTATTTTAGGCTGCTAATTGTTCCAGAAATGGATTCTGCATAAAATTCTGTTCAAAAAACATATATATAACATATATTTATTTTTAACATAAAGCGTTCCATTTTTACGCTAAAGTTTAAAATATAAAAAATATATACTGTAATGAACGGATTTTGAGAAAATTACAAAAACGTTGAAAAAAGCGCCATTTGGGGCCGTTTTGGGTAAAAAGGGCCCAGTACCAAAAAACGAGAGTTTTCGGTCAAAATCCGGCTCTGTCACTCGCATCGCCTTATGAAAAAATGACCGGATGGACGGACAGGGTGATTTCATAGGACCCTGTCGGCTTTGCCAGGGTCCAAAAAAACAATTACCCTTTTAGAGTATAAACAAGGGCAAAATTTCAAAAATATTTTCTTCACCTTAAGGGGGGTTTAATAGAGAGAGAAGAGGCTTAATAACTTGGGGACAAATTCGGTAAAGCCCCTCCTTCATTAACTCGCCATCTGCGGGAAACCCTGGGCAACCCTACTGACCATATATATAATGAAGTTATAAATAAATGCCCTAGACATTTTTAAAAAGTGAAAAGCATGAAATAAGGAAAATTACACGTATTTTACTATAAAATCATATAGTTAGGGCACACATGACGCCACAACTGATGTTTTCTTTGCAGTCTGCATGTCAATAGAATACTGTCTTGGCGCCGATGGTATCGATTTTTTGAGTGGTCATATCTCGAGAAATAGGCAGCCAATTTCAATAAAAATTTGCACGGGGCTCTATAGTGACATGTAGACCTTGTACACAAATTTTTAGAAAAACTTTTTCTAGGGGTTAATTATCCTTTAACCCTTTCAGCACGCAGAGCCGCTGGGAGCGGCTGTCGGGGGTCCAGGGGGCAGAGCCCCCTGGCGGGTTGTCACGGAGACACAAAGGCGCGTTTTTTTGCAGACAAAATGA
>JAUOBW010010012.1:0-14049 GCA_032360285.1 Lepidozona retiporosa | reverse complement strand
AATCTTTCAGTCTTATGAAGTTATCACTAAAGAAATTCAATACTATCGTAAAATAGGATCGGATAAAGAGACCACAAAAGCAGAAAACCGCAAAAATATCAATTCCCTTGAACAAGAAAAAGTTACTTTGATTTCCGGCAAATATAGTTATTGTCTTAAATATACTTTTCTTTGTTTAAAAAACAAACAAACAATACAATAACAGAACTTCCTTGACAGCGCGCATGCGTATTGCGATGTAAACACGAGCTGGGTTATTGACTAATCACTGGTCGCCTATATCAAAACAATAGAACGTATCGAATAAATATTCATTTTAAAACGAGTGAATTTTTATAGTTGAGCAGTCATAACATCAATTCGATAAACAGTGAGTGTAGTCGGCTTTACAAGAAACCGTTTTCACTGCTGTGCTATCCAAGATGGCTGCAGGGCGTTTGGTTTGCTTGTGTGCTTTTGTAGCAATTTACGCTCTAACAGTTCAACCCCAAGATGGTGAGTGTATTCAGAGCTTTATATGATGTTTTGTTTTGTTTAAAAAATAAAATTAGTATTATGGTTAAAGTTATGTTTATTGACTTTGAATTACATGCAAGAAAATTGACCTCATCATAACATTGAAGCATTACTTATTTGTTATTTTATGGGTTTTTATCATAATATATTTGGTCTGGTATATTTGCTTTTTGTAAGACTGTATTTATTACTAAATTATTATTTTAACTGGAATTTCCTTACAGAAATAATTTTATGGTTATATACATAACATAGGTAAGGAATTAGTGAAATATGCTCTTGTTTTTTTTTCTAAATTATTAAAATGTTAAATCTAAATGAGAGAACTTAGAATATGGTTTAGTTAGAGTGTTTATTTGCATTTTAAATTTAATCGGTAAATTTGTTAGTAAGGTGACTTTCGAAAAAAAACAAACAAAGTCAAATAATTTTAATATAATTTTCCAATAACTATTACATTTCTACCCAATCTTTTATGTATGGCTAAATTTCAAGCAGATATTCGACAGAGTGCTTCTACTACTATCGTTAAAATATGGTCTGAAATCTAATATATATATATATTTTTTTTTTAATTTAAAGTAAATGATTTTAGAAGTATTTTATATTGCACTTATGAAACCTAACATGAGCAGATCGAATAAAAAAAGTTAATTATGTTTCAAAATGAAATGGAGTTACTTAGAAAGGTTATTGCATGTAATTAACCCTACATAGGTTGGGCATTTTTTAAAGTTAAAATGGTTGGGGGCGATTCGGGTCCCCTCAATAAAATATGTATTTATAAATGAAATCTTTTTAAAAGTACAATGTTTTAACTATTCAGAAAAAATCATTGTCATTGTAAAAAATATTGATGAAGTCATCATTTTTGTCCGAAAATCAACATATCTTGGTCAAATTTCTTGGTCAAATTTGTACAAATTTTTGTCAAAGTTGTAAAATTATATGCAGCACCTGATGAGAGCCTAATTTTGGGGCCCCAAAAGATTCTGACGTCACTTTAGTTATGTACAATTGCTGAACCTGCAAATTTCGTATTATTACCTTTCGATCTTAATGTCGTCATATTGGTAAATATTCGGTCAAAAACATGGCAAATGACTGTAGCATTAAAAGTCATTTAGCCATAACATTTTATGGCCTTAATGATGATATAAAATATTGAAAAGCTTCAGAAAATTTTAAATAAATTATATTCTTTTATTGAATATATAATTGAAAAAGTAATACCTCTTATACACGAAACTACAAAATGACATATATACCGTATTTTCATAGATTATTCACATTTGGAATTTCATCAAACCTTATTAGGATATGAAATCGCACGAGTACACTTATTTATCACAGGATAATTTTTAATAAGGACAAATTGGAAATTTAATATTTGGTTGGGATAAAAATACATATATAAACCGAAAGGGAATATTTTTTATAAAATAGAGACAGTATACATTGGAACACGAAAATTGAAGAAAATAGTGATTTTACAGAAGAAAATAAGTGGAAGAGGGAATTAACGGGCGTACTTTGATTCAAGTGGGTGTAAATTAAATGGCTTTTATTATAATTTGATTCAATTTATACCTGAGAGAATATTAGAAATCATTAGTAGTCAACTTCTCTGCGGAAAAGTCTATGCGGTTCAAAAAGCTATGGCTTTATATTTGAGCGGGTAAATGGTTCCATTTTCTCAGAATTAATCATGTAATATTTTTATTAATACAAATTGACATAGTAAATATGTCCATTTTTCGCTGAATTAAATTATATTCTGTTCTTGGGTCAGTAAATTCCCCTCTAAATCAATTTAAGCATACGCACATTTACCAAAATAATATTATATTTTGGAACCACATAAAAAATTAACGAAGGTCGTGACATATCAAATAGATATGGTGTTAATCAAAACCACAATACCGCTAACTTGTTTGCTCATCTTTTACCATCCTGCTAGAGTTACCTTTTGTTTTATATTCGCAAACGATTAAAACGAAGTTCTTTATATAATATGATATGGATTGTGTATCACACATATCAACTGACGCAGAACAACACAGATAAGTGTGTGAGAAGAAGGTCATTATAGGGCTCCTACGGTTACTAGGAACGGCTTATTAATTGTTTTTGTTAATAATATACTGATTTAATTGTTGATTTGACAGAAGGCATATCTGAATCTATAAAGCAACATTGATTACACTTTCAGTAAGAGGAGATATCAGCCAGAAAATCATTATCTTTCTAAAGTTTTTTATATATCCGACAGGTCCTTATTTTAAGAGCAATTTTACGCCAACCGCTCAGGATTCATTTGGAGACATCTTGGAAATGACTATATATGGAATTATTAGAGTGAATGACTCAAATATGAGATTGTGAAAAAATAAATGATGCACGCTATAATCATGTACTTTCATAGTTTAAGTTTTACTTTCATAAACAATAGCTTTAACTACTGTATTATTCCGTAAGTAAGATAAATTAAGCCCCCTCACTTTACTAACTACTTTTTGCGTTTTGCTTGTGCATTTTTAAATAAAAACAAACACAAATTTATTGTATTTTAAGAGTTGGTTTAGATTAAATTACCTATAAGTAAAGTTTAAAGATTTCATAGCATCAAAAGGTCCTTTTCTTTTAAATATAAACCCTTGTCTTATTTTGCTAATCTTTGTGTATATTACGCGTACTTTGTGTATATTACGCGTACTAATATTCGCGCACAATAATTCAATTCCTACTGAGCTTAAATGCACAAATTTATAATTGAGCGAATACCTGAATAACCCATAAATAAGCTTAAAGTTTTAAATATAGATATCTGGGCTTACTTTTCAGCCAGGATTTAAAATGTCGTATTTCGAATTTCGTATTTCGGAAACTTGAAGTGTCTTCAGTTTCGCGGGAATTTAAATCGCGCAAATAAAAGCTGTCTCGCAAACTGTGTCGTAGAAGATATGTATGCGTGAATTCCCGAAAAGCAGGATACAGACTAAACTAGTCTAGGTATATTAAAGCCACGTAAAACTATGCTATTGTATCAAGTCGTTCTTTAAGCCTGGTTTCGACTATGATTTTAACGCTAAAATCATGCTTTTAACTTAAAATCGCCGGTTTCATTTAAACTTTTAAAATCATAGACGTTTGTGATTTTAAAGATATTTTATATTGTAAAATCATTATAAATCAATTTAAAATCATAGTCTAAACCGGGCTTTACATATTAAGCAGTCTATTTTTAGAAAGGCCAAATATGATACAAACATGACCTCCTAGTCAGTCAATGATTATATAATTATTTGTGAAAATATATTATTATTTTTAATACGCATAAGTATACAAGTAGCTCTTCGCAATAATATGAGCAAACAGAGCTCGCCACAGTTTTTTAAGAGGGTTTGCACTTACTGAACAAATATTTGATGAGTATCACCAATAAAATGAAAATAAACATTAAAGAAAAAACACGAACAAATATTATATTAATGATTTGTTATGATTCATACGATATTATGACGTTTGATAATCCAAGTATACCCTTGTAAGGCATATACGATTATTTGTACAGACTGCTATAATATTATTCAATAATATCCTTTTGATTCATTATTTTTTTAGTAATTTCCATATATCATTGATTTTTATGTAGCCTATAAGCCTGGAGGAAGTACATGGCCACAATATGAGATTAAAATTGATGTGTATAATCATGAAACCAGGTTTAGGAGTATATCGCATTAACTTTTAAGAAACTACCTGCTAAAATGCAGTTTTCCAATGAATTTTGTTCAAATTTTCATTCCTTTTTATGTATTTTTCTTTCTGAAAAACGTTAAAAATTGTAATTTTTGTCTATAATAAACTAATGTGCATTTTTTTTTGCTTTCATGGTAACTTTTTGGCTTTTAGTATGTCTATTTTTGCGTTTATGAGTAAAATCTAAAATTCTGATTTTCTTGTAATTTTCACTTCTTCTTCTTATACAGTTTTACGTCCATTTTCCACGCTAGCATGGGTTAGACGGAAATGAGCAAAAATCAATCCGTCAGATTTCCATCTCTAAAAAGAATTGAAAACACTAAAAACATATATAATGAAAATACCAGCTTCATTGCTATAATTTAATGAAAAGTTTTTGGACTTAAAATATTGCTGACAAAAACTGACGCTATATGTCCAAAAACGATGAATTGAACACTGTGTCCCAATATAAAATTTTACTTTCTCAAATTTTGGGCAAATGGTATGTTAAACAGGCTCAGATTACTACGAAAATAAAAAGGGTACAAGAACAATACCCAACGTGGGTAGTAGGTCCTAAGAAGACAATTTTTAAGTATGATAAATACATCCAATCATTGCGTTCTTATAACTATGATCCAATCAATTGCACAAATGAATAATGAATATATATTTTGTTTGCGGTTTTACGTCGTTCAATTATCTCACTCACCTGCTTTTATACACAGGTCTTGATAATCTTATAGATCTGGAGAAAATCGTAACGCCACCATATTAAACGACATTACAAACAATAAATCCCGACCCGATACCTATTCCGCACCCAGCATAACAGTACTCCTGGTACAGAGCAAGCAACATGCCAGAAACAGAACAAAATCATAAATCTGATATGTAAAAAGATATCAATAATTAATTAGAAAAATATATAGATCTCAAACAATGGCTTAGGTACCTTCGAACAGAAAAAAGTATAATCTGTTTTAATGAATGTGGACTAAATATCATTACTTTTAAATGTTAGCAAAAATAGCTCTTACGGTAAAATGAAATCAAAGTTATTTAATATCCGTGGAAAAACACTCTGCGCTATTATAAAAGTAACCGAAAACTGTCATCGCGATGATGAGTTCAAAATAATCGGTATTTTGGTAAGGTCAATATTGACAGCGTTCAAATACAAATCATTGGCAAAATATATCGATACACCCTCTAAAATAAAGTTAGTTATTGTTTGAGTAAATATTTCATTCACTTCTAACTAATTTGCAAATTTTTTAAATAAGTAACCCACTTAAACGAAACCGATTAATAAAAAGAAAAACATAGGAAAAGTTTCTGAACCCTTTAACCACTTAACTATCACTGATATATATATATTCAATATCAATAAAGATATATCGAAACAGATTTAACATCGGAATGAAGTTATTTACTCTAGACAAAAAACTAATGGAAATACACAAAACATCTTTCTCTAAAACAACTAATCCAAAATCAATACATTGGATTAATTAATCTGATACTATAGGCCTGCTATAGGTTTTAAAGTACGTGAAAAATTATTTATAGATGTACAGACCAGCTGTATACAAATAATAATGATAACAATACTAAATAAATAACAACCAATACATATTTCGAGGCAAGGACTTGTGACCCTTGCAGTACACTTTATACAGTATTACCGTTGACGAACACTGAGGATTCTCCAAACATATAATAATTGATATACTCAGTACTAGTAAATTTACCAAATGCATGCTGTAACTGAAGATTGATTCCATAAAAAGCTAAAGTTAATACTATTTCTTAATTAGTACTCTGTGTTAAGGATCTATTTATATTGTTTAAATCAAGGTGACTTGACCAGAAATTCATCAATAAGAACTTGTTTTTTCTTTAATGAGACGCGTTATGTAGTAGTAAGGTCCTCTAATAACGATATTTTGACGGTATTTAGACACACTATAGCAAATAAATTTATTATATGAACTTAGTTGTAAGATTTAGTACGTAGTTAACTTTTAGTGTTGTATTATAGTTATTTCATTAGTAACGCATACCCCCGCACAACTCTATGAAACAAAAATCGCTATTAATTAAACACGCGATAGAATATATAAAAACGCATTTATTTTATTTAATATATATATTTATTTTTTACGATATAAATGCATTTGTATCATTCTTATAAATTTCAAACATTTATTATCGCATATAACATATAACTAAACACATACACACAGAAATGTGCATCGATACACCCATGTGTGGTACATCGATACACCCACGTGTGGGAACACAATACACACGCAAATACAAAACAACGCAATTCAGAACACGCTAATATTTTGTTTGTTTCAGTTGGATTCTTTGAAGAGGATGCAGGAGGGAGTTGTCCACCTATAGACTCTGTGAGGGAGTGTCCACCTCCGAGTTCAATCAATAACGAATGTCTTGTAGACAGTGATTGTGATATTGGAAATAAATGCTGCAGCGATGGCTGTGAGTTAGGTTGTATAAAACCGAACACAACTACAAAAACAAACGGTAATTTTAAATTTATTTATTTATTTTTAATCTCTGGTTAATACCCGATGGCTTAAATATGAATACACTTTTTTTATAAGAAAGTCGTTTATAATAAAGTAGTAGTCGATTCCAAATAAAAACAACAAGAAAGTTGACTACTGAATTTCCAGACATAAGAAAGTTTTTCTATGTACCGTTCACTTCATGACGATTCTTCAATTGCTATACTGATGCTTTAGATAAATCCTATTATAGTTTTCTAATTTATGCATCCATGCAAACCTTTTTACTTCATTTTCTTTTAATAGTTTTGAACATAAGAAAGCTTTGGTACTCAAATATTGGAAAATAAAGAGAATGTTTGAGTACTGGGGTCATTAAAAATTATCTTATAAAAAACGTGTACCCTGAAATAAAAACAATAGTAAAATAATATCTTTATTTCAATAATTTTTTCTTTGAATTTATTTGTTTGAATTTAATTCTACGATTAAACGCTATAATTACGTCATTGGCAAATTGACAGCGTTGGCGAGGTAAATTAAGAAATTAAAATTAATATGAAATATATTTTTTTAATAAGAAGTAGGAAAAGTTATTACAAAATAAGTTTTTTGATAAAAATAGGTATCTTTTTACTAAATACAAGTCAGGCAAGACCACCAAAGACGAAGAAGTAATGTTAAAAATTCTTAAAAAATGTGAGAACTATAAAATATCAACCAGAATTTTTCTGAATTTTTCTTTTTTATATATTTTCAACTTAAAAATAAACTAAACAGGGATATTGATGATGAACCACCCCATCGATAATTATTTTATTAAAAATACCAAAAAATGGATTTACTTACATGTTTCCTGAATTTATTTTAAAGATTTTAAAGATTTTAGTTTTTTTTAAAATTGAGCGAATATAATGGTGCAAAAAAATATATGTTATATAAAAATTTTGGCCATCGTCCATTTAGCTAACCCTCATCTCATCAACATTATACTTATTATTATATAATCCATAAAAAAATATACCTTACTAAAAAAATACAATGGTCACAATAAATTTAGTGACAACACAAAATATATTTCATTTTTTTAAATATTTAAACGATCATACTTGAGAACCGATGGATGTTTTACAAAAAAATAAAGAAAATATTGGATAATTCAAGCTTTTTCATATGACATAATACGAGACGAACTTATTTTTATGGATATTGTTCACTTTAAAGGCAAATTGGTGTAAACATTCACAGATTTTCAAAAACTATTACGATTTTAATTTTACCGACGAATGAACTAAAACGAATAGGTATCCAAGACCTTCCACAATTTGTATGTAAAACTGTATAACATTAATTAATTAATATTAAAACCATTTATATGTTCTTAACTTTGATAAAAAAACAGGATGAACATGTCGTAAAAAAATATTTAAATTTTAGAATTTCATCTTAAAAAATAGTTTATATTCTCTTAAGCAATATATTTCATTTTTATTTTCAATCTACATAAAATCGCGTCAATCTCGTATTTTAAAAAGAGGTCTTTTAATAGTAAATAATTTGATAACCAGTTGTTTATATCCTTTTGTTTTAGTTTGTACTGTTCCGGTGGATTTGGGATTTCTTATCGATGCATCCGGTAGCATCGGAGCGACGAATTTTCGAAAAATTCTACAATTTGTTGCCAAAATAGTAGATGCTTTCGATATATCCGAAAATGGGACACATATCGGTGTGATATTTTATTCGGACACTGCTGAAGTCGCGTTCGATTTCAACCATTTGAAAGGAGATCAGCTTACAAAAGACAATGTTGTAAAAGAAATTAATAAAATCTCAGTAACAGAGGGTCAGACTAGAATTGACATGGCTTTACAGCTAGCAAAAACAAGTCTATTCAGTAAAGCCGGAGGTGTACGAGAACATAAACCAAAGGTATGCTTTTGTATTCGCAACTGGTCACATGTGGTTGAATAAGTATGAATAAATTTAAGGAAAATAACTAAACAAATGCAAGTATAGAAACTATAATTTTGGGTAAAATTTACTTTTATAGATGTCGCATTCGAAAACATCTTTGTTATTTCAATCTGATCAGTGTAGATTATTCAGTTTCAATCAAATAAATTGTACAATACCTAATTACCAATTTCATAGCTTAACCCTTTCATGTCTATTTGCTTGTTTGCTTGACCTACATATTTTTTGTTTGTAATCTAATCTAATACAAATGCCATTTATACAAAATATATATATTTCAAATATTTGAATGATTTCTTATGTAAACTGTCTACATCTGAAGATGATTCAACAATCAGACATTCTATAGCCGAAATTGAACTGTGCAAACTATATATAAATTACGATTTTCCCGATAAAACGAACTATTACGCCTAAATTCTCTCTTGTGCGGCAATGATTGTATATAAAAGACTTCCTGTTTTACATATAATTTCTAATTTATCTCTAAGATTATAAATTATAATGCTCTAAATACAAATTACCAAAGCTGAAGCAAAAGTTTTGCCAATGTGGTTGTTAACAGCTTACATTTTAGAACACTTGTGGTGTCGTAGGTTTCGATTTTTTAAAAACATTCTACGGACGTTTAAACTTTCTTGACTGCATGAAAAAATATATTTTATACCTTGGTATGTTCTTTAAACGACAACTTTATTAGTTAAATAATGAAAAGTATTATTTCGCATTTATAATTTCGTGTTTATTAAATTTCGCGAATATTGCGATTGAGGCCTTCATGCACGAACTTTAAAAACCCAAAATTAATAATCCTAAGTTTCTTATAAAACATTTCAAATCAATTTTGTTTACACACCAAATAACATACAGGCGAAAAAAAAATCGTCTCCACGCGATATATATAATATATGTGAAATCTCAAATAAAGGGTATGCTTCCAATGTATTTAGGTTTATATTTATTTAGATTGCATTGGTATTGACAGATGGGCGTCAAACACGTGGTGAAGACGCGCCCGATGCTGTTGATCTCCATGTTGCTTCAAGACCATTGAAAGATTACGGTGTGCAGGTATATTCCTTAGGTATAGGCACAAATTACGATATTGGAGAGTTGTTAGATATTGCATCCGATGATGCTAGTGTGTTCCGATCATCGGACGTGGACGAATTAATTAGTATCGTAGCAAGTATTACTGAATCGACTTGTAAAGGATGTACCAATCCAATAGACATTCATTTCGCAATCGACTCATCCGCAAATATTGGAGTTGAAAACTTTGAAATGGTGCGTAATTTTATAAAAGCTGTTGGATACAAGTTTGTAATATCTGAAACCGGTTCACACATGTCGGCATCGGTGTTCGGGAATGAAGCAAGTCTAATTTTTGACATGTCTAAAGCCACTTCACAAGATACATTTTTCCTAGAAGCAGATAAATTACCCTACTTAGGTGACGAAAATGGTGATATTGATAAAGCGCTTGAGCTCGCTCACAAAGAGGTGTTTACTTTGTCGGGATTTTCGCGACAAAACGCACCAAAAGTAGTCGTCATATTGACCGCAAGTAATTGTGAACTTTGTGAGAATAGACTTAGTGAAGCAGTTAAACCGTTGAAAAATGACGGCGTGCATGTATTAACTATACCTATAGGAGATAAAATAATTATGAGTGAAATGGATACAATTTCTTCACTTCCATCACAAAATTACGTCTTCCCTCCAGGTACATATCTAGAAATGTTGAATAATAACTTTATAAAGCAAATATCAGAGATGATTTGTTCTGGACGACCGGGCGTGTGTGAAGAACCAGCAATATCCGAAAATTGCGGAGAAATCACTTACACGTGTAACGCTGATTTCGAATGTCCTTCTGGGAGGAAATGTTGCATGAAAGACTGCAAGCAATACTGTGAGGAACCTCTAAGCGGTAGGTGCTATTCCAAATATAAATATTCTCTCTCAAATTTTGTCTGATTCTCCGTATATGATGTTTCGTTTGAAATTTGATATATTTATGGTGGACGTGAGGCGAGATTTCTTCGAAAAACATCTGTAAATTAGGCTAAATTGGAACAGAAAGTTTTAATTTACAAAGTAATTTTAACCCATATTTACACAGTAAACAAGCGTTTTAAGCAATTAGATCACTAGTCTGATACCTTGTGTAATTGTATAATTGTGTAATTAAACAATTTCCAAATCAAAGCCCTGGAAAAATTAAAACTAACCAAGTTATTCTTTATTCAAAAAAAATATATTTTTCGAAAAATCATTATTAATTATTCCACCTTGTACCTGTTTTTACACAATTCGTAAAGATTTCAAAAGGAGTATAATTATGTATTTCATAAATCTTCTGCTTTTAAAAGATTATTTTATCGCAAATTATGACATTTTGGATAAAAAAAAAGTAAGAACCATGTAAATTTATATTTTTAAATTGTTTTCGTCTATTATGAGTTTATGAAATTTGTCCCGACTCCGATTTTGATTTTGAATAAAATGAGGTTGGAATATAAGCCGAAATTTTGGTTAAAAAGACTTTTACACTTCCATGGATTGTATTTCCTTATGGTATTTTTCAGTATTTTTTGAAATTTTATGAAAATAGTGTTTATGAATATTTTTGTGGTAAGCGAGGCGTTTTTTAACGATAATTATACACCTAATATATGGATATTTATGCATATTTCCAAGTTATAGTTGGTTATCGCAAAATTTCACATATTTCCAAGTCATAGTTATGCATATTTCCAAAAGCATTGCATCAAATTACTTGAAAAATTGCGAAAGCATGAAACAGCATTATGCAGTAATTTTATAGTTAAATACACCTAATATATATTATTTTAGCATGCAAGACTTCCATTGATCTGGCAATTGCATTAGAGTCAACTGGCAGCGATGCAGCCGAATTTCAAGCGATGAAAAACTTTGCTAAAGGTTTCATTGACCACTTCCAGGTCCGAGCTTCAAAATCACATATCAGTTTAAATACATTCAGCGACACTACGCAGACTTCGCCGTTTACCGCTTCTTTCAAAATTGAAAATATAAAAAATAATATTGACGCTCTAAAAAGTGATGAAGGCCAAGAAAGCAATTTTGATCAACTATTTAAAGCCGTTGAAAAAGATGTATTTAGTCTAAAAGGCGGTGTTAGGCAGTCCACACCAAGAGCTTTAGTTATTGTTACAAAGGGTGAGTTGCCCGAAGGAAGGGAGAACGCTATACGAGAAGCTGCCAAACAATTAAAAGCAAATGCTGATGTAGAAATTATAATTGTAAACGTTGGTGAGGAACCCAATGACGCTCTTAAAGAAATTGTATCAACGCCCGCATCCAGGAAATTGATAAAGAAGGATATAGGAGAACTGGCTGCAAATGATGTGAAACAAACCATTGCAATTGAAGTATGTTCGCGTAAGTGTTTTTCGTTTATTTTGTCTTGGGTTATTTTAGTTATATTAGTAGTAATACCAAACGATTCATGATTCTGCAGTAAAATACACATTTTTAAAAAACCCTCTTCTGTTCCACAAATAAATTTCCAGATTGAAAAAAAAATCTATATTTTCCGATAATTTCACGCACATATTCATGTGCTCAATCCCAGTCAGCAAATTTTTCTTAAAAAACATACAATATCAGCAGTTTTTGTATGCAACTAAACGTAAAAACGATTTTGTAAGATTGAATGTTTGTTCATAAAAATAGATGATATGGCTGAACTGTGTGTGATGTGATAAACGATAAAACCGTTTAAAAACTTAAGGATTTCAACATGTACCCCATACCGCAAGCTGCATTTGACAGCAATTTCCCGAGGGTTGGAATATCTGAGCATATCAAGGTTCATTAACTCAGCTATGTATTTACAAAAGTTGTATTATATAATTATGACTTGCCTGTTTGATATCATTTTGAAAATTCGCCATTGTTCTTCTTCCAAAATGCCAAAGCATACAACAATAGTATTTAATTTCATTTGGCAAGATATAATAAATTTACTCCCCGTGACAGTGGTTTTCAAATGCCTCCCAAAATTTGTAAATGCAAAATGGAGTTCTGGAAATGGTTAATAGGTGATTTAAGCTAAAATCCAAGAAAAACGCTCAAATAAATAAAATGAGAACTTAATAATTTGTCGTCTAAATTTCGAGATGGTTACGTAATCGAAGTTTTTAAACAAACACTTTCAATATTATATGTTTAGGTAAAACAAAAAAGAAGGAATGCGCTGAAGAGTTTCAACCATTTTGTGCTGTCAGGGATAATCTTTGTGATACAGATTTCGACTGCCCAGGACATCAAGAATGTGTGAGTGATGGATGCCGAAGAAAATGTTCATTTTGCGGAGAAAGTAAGATTACTTATTATCCTATACACGACTGTTTAGGTTTTCAAATCTTTGACAGACGCTCTAATCATTAACGAAAAATTGCATGTACTAGAATATTAAAACCTTTAAGTAAAATATCTATTTTAAAGTAATTTAAAGCATTTCCAAATTCTAATAAACATCTCTATCTTTTAGACGCCTCATAAGCCTCGTGGAATCCTAAACTTTTATAAGAGACATTGGTCAAAATTTTGAGTTGTTATATAACGCTCAGTTTTTTAAATTTAAATTTTTAGTTTGAGTTTACATTGAGAAACTAGGGATTGTTTTTCTTATCATTGGGTGCGTTTATTTTATTGTCTTAGTCCCTATATATTGTATCTCATTATCTAAAGTATCACAAATATAGTTTACACTATTTAAAAGTTAAAATAACATGAACCCATATGTAATTTTAACCTTCAAACTTACAAATATGGAAATATAAATACCCCAATGCATTAAATAGACGCTCCCTCAAATAAACTAGAGTTAGAATTTGTCGACACATTGGCAAAAAATACAACCTATATTTTGATAAAAATACTAAAAGAAAGAACTTTGAATAAACTCCCCCTCTTTTAAACGCACCCTCTTTTAAACGCCCCCTAAAAAATCGGAAAATTTAATGAACGTCTCAGGCGTTTATTCGAAGCGGTACAGCAATTTGCTGACTTAAATTTTAGAGTCAAACATGAGATAAATCGCACTTAGCTATGGAACTTTTTCGAACTTAGTAGTCCCAACTCCAGAGTCATATGATTGTATTTCATTCTTGTACTTATTATTATATACCTTATCGAACAAAACTTTGTCGGAAAAAAGTGAGGAAATTTTCTCGAGGTGATGAAAATTAAGTCCGAACAAAAATTTAGTCCGATGAAA
>JAUOBW010009790.1:269-10269 GCA_032360285.1 Lepidozona retiporosa | reverse complement strand
GTTGGCGTTTATAGGCAATGCGATCCGATTCTAAGCCAGTTTTATTCGAAATAGATTTGAGCTGGGCTCGCTTCATCATCTCTTTACTAAGGGCTTTTGAAATAAAAGGTTTGTGATTTCCGCGTATAATCTTATTTTTATAAGGAGCGTAGGTATTTAGTAGATTTAAAAATATATTATTGAAAACATCAAATTGGTAACTGCGAGAGTTATTTGACAAACTATTCATAAGTAGAATTTTAAACTCTTCGAGGTTAAAATTCTTAAAACTTCTGAATGAAAGCGTAACAGGCGGCAATTTTGAATAAGACATTTTAAACATAGTATAGACTAGTAGGTGATAATCACTTAAACCTGTCTCAAGAGTGTTTGAAAATTGAAATGAAAACTTACGGTTAGTTAGAATAAGATCTATACATGTGCCACGAGAAGATTTAAAACAGGTGTTTTTATGTATTAAATTAGAAAGACCATAGCTGGCCATGAAATCAATTAGCACTCTATTGGAAAGCTCAAGATTCATATCACCAACTATGATAAAATCATCGTATTTTTGTATATAATAATCTAATAAGCTTGATAAACTAGTAATAAAATCTCTACCTAATGAAGACTTAGGTTTATAAACAAAAATTAAAAGCCATTTTCTAAATTTAAGCGTGATTTCAAGAGGAATAGCTTGAAGTAAAGGTGGAAAATTAAATTCAGTCAGACGACGAGATGGAAAAGTACATTTAGGAAAAACTTTGATTCAGCCACTAGTGTCAGAAATATCCAATCTATAAGGTTTCTTAAAACGTGGGAGTAAAAATCTATTTTCGGAAAAAGTATTATCTAACTTTGCTTCAGCAAGGATATCAATATCACTAGCTAAAATATTGGGACTTGAGTAATATTATTGGACTCGGCTGGCGCCTCGTCTAATAAACTTAACCCTCACCCAATATTTTCGATATTGGACTCGACCTTGTCCAATAAGTGTTTACTAAATACTAAAGTCAATCTTAAAAACAAAATTTCGGAAAATATACAAAAAAATAATTTTATTGTTTATTTTATTAAATTAATGTTTTTGGACCTTCCAACCACAAAATTTATATGAATATCACGGTGGTTTGCCTGAGTAGATCAGACTCTGGGCATAAGATTCCAAGGGTCGGGGGTTTTAACCCCATCTGTTGCTACAAGTTATCTTTAACTTTTCGATTCCGATTCGATTGTTATCGATTTCGATCTATTCAGCTTATCCGTAGCTCAAATGGGTGCTTTAAATATAACCAACGTCGGGACCCGTGACCCGTCTGGATATATTGTTTTGCCGGTTACCTCGTTAAACAAACTAAATTTCACTGCATATTTATAACACTATCAAGATAAAAATATAACGGTTTAAAAATGAAAGAAATAAGGGGTATTTTCGGTCCCGGGCTACGATAAAAGGTATGCATTTAAAATTTTGACAGTGAATTTATACTATATTTTTAAAATATATCTCTATATCAAGGTAGGCCTACGTGTGGAACAAATCAAGTATGCGCATAATATAATTTTAAAAATGTTCCAGCGCCTTTTGATCAAAACTCAATCAAAATGTGATTTTTAATGTATTTTTGGGGGTCCAGCGATATTTTTTACAGGTGCCCATATCGGTCAAAAGAAGTCCCCTTTCATGGGCCTCTAACATCATGCAAAATTTTAGAGAAAATTATAGCACTGTTTTCGAGAAAATTGAAATTATGTTATTTTCGGTCCGAAAATGGAAACCGAAATACCCTCGAACTCTAAGCAGTTAAGGCCATGGACCACCTTTATTTTAACAAATTAAATCAAGCTGCCTTTACCAGCTTATATATTAAAAATTCAAAATGTATTCAACTTATACAGAATAAATTAGAGATTTCGAATTTCCAAATTTTAAATTCTATTACCAGGTAGAATTGTCGTATTTAATAAAAAAACGACGGTTTTAAATTTAATTATAAAGACCTCTGGGGCTTCTTTATGACAAGTGTTGTATATACAAATCCTTTGATTATAAATGTGATTTTGTTATGTCATACAAAATCAACCGTGGCTTAAACTTAAAATTTTTGGTTAAGTACCAAAATCAATAAATACCTGAAATTATTGAAAAAGTATTCGGTTTTTTGTCGGGTTTTATAGTTTTTTTCGTGATAAAAACTTTTATTTTTATACTTTATTATATATTTTACATATATCGAATTATATATTAGTATTATGAGTATAAGTATTAGCATTTATCAGGCATCAATACAGAAAATAATTTGAATTATATTCCCATAATAAATAGGTTTTTCGGCTCCTGGTCTTAACTACCTTAAGGACCCCGAAGTTTAAATGAATATAAAATTTAAATACACACCGTTTCCCTAATAAAGCACGGGCTTATAAAGGCGATACATGAGTAAAAATAGTAAAATCTTTATTGTTTGGTAGTTTCTCTACAGATTTATAACACTATCAAGATACGAATATAACGGTTTTAAAAATGACAGGAAATGGAATTTTCGGGTCCGGGGTCCAGAAATGACCATTTTAGCTGCAACCAATTTCTCGAAAACGGTAATAGGTTTGGTTTTCAATTTTTGACAGTGAATTTATACTATTTTCAGGTACGGTAGTGTGGCCGAGTGGTCTAGGGCGTTGCACGCTAGATCTATCAATCTAGAAGTAACGCGTCGGTTGTCTTCGTGAGTTCGAACCCAGCTGTTGCCACAAATTATTTATAATTTTTCGATTTCGATTATTCGATTTCGATTTCTTCAGCTTAGCCGTAGCGCAAATGGGTGCTTTAAATAGAGCCACTACCGGACCCGTGGCCCAGGTGGAAATATTGCCTACATTGTGCAATTTCCTGGCTTTACAACGTTAAACAAAGACTGTACTTTACTTTTTTTAGGCCCACCGCGAAAGTTTAACCATAAAATTTCGCACATTTCCAGGTGTGCTAAATTTTGTCCACGCGAAACTTTGTACTCTTAAAGTACAAAAACTTCCTCCCTTAAAATTAAAAATTAAAAAACTTTTAAATCATCAGTGTATCAGCTGATTGAGTAAAATAAGAACAGGAAGAGTCCTTTAGCGATAGTTTTGGTTAAAATGTAATTTATATTATGTAATCGTGAAATCGCAATTTTTCAAAATAGTATAGTAAAATATAATAATGTCGTATATAATTTATATAACGTGTAATATTTTCATATAAAAGTACTTAAATAACTTTTAATTGATAGGATTATTGATTAATAGAGAATAGCACTCTGTACAATAATTACATAATTTGAACGGTATTCAAGCCACCCAGGGGGTGAAAACTATGAAAAAGCGCGATTATTGCATTATTTGGTTAAAATTTATAGAATTTAAAAGCACTTCCTATTCATGAAAATTGTTGTTAATAATAGAGAATAGTATTTTGTAGAAAGACTAGGTACATGATTTAAAATTTTTTCAAGCCTTCTAGGGGGTAAACAGTAATCAAAGAAACCTATTTTTAAATATGTAAACGTTTGGTAATAATAAATAGGTGGAATTTTAAAAAAAATACATCATTTGAAAGGTTTTTTAAATATTCTCTATGGGGTAAAAACAGACAGGTCTAGCTAAATTTTTGTGCAAAATAGCCATTTTTGGCATACAATTTCCTGGTTTGTTCTGCCTTTGTATAACCTTGTGTATTATTCTTAACCCTATTTAGAATGCGGGTAAAACTATTCTCCCAAAATAAACATTTTAATTACAAAAAAATTGTAAAAGTTTGTCCCTGACCTGAAAATTTTAGGCCAGTTTAACATCTATAAATTTTTTTCGGCAAATCTCTCGAGACCTGGTGTAATTCCTTTAAGATTTTGCTATAAAATTGAAAAAATATGTAAATGACGATAACTATTGTTTTTTCTAATCAAAATTATTTAAAATTTTGACAGAAAAATTGTTATATGAAAACAATTCATTCTACAAAATTCTTTCAAATTTTGATATGTCGTTGAAGTATCTGATGACTTGGTGTAATTGCACAATAAATGTATGGGTTAGTAAAATATGCTAACTCATGTAAAAAGTTCGGAATATCTTAAAAACTGCCATAAGAGTGATTCACTACGCTAATACCTTTCAAACGAGGGATCAACCTTTTTCAGAGCTTGTGTGGTTCAATAGTTATAATTGTTTTAAATTTGACCCAAATTAGATCGTTTTTTTCGACAAAAAAGTGCTGACGACAACGAGATAAAGACGTCATACTAAATATTTTGCTATTTTCTGAAACTATACATGCTTTAATATGACTGGGCAAAGTTAGAACATATTATCAAAAAAATGAATGGGGGTAGTTTTTACACCAACACCACCACCCCACATCCCTACGACCAATCAAAAGATCATGCTAGTGAAATTAATTAACTACCTTAGTGGTACTAAATTTCGGGGCCCCTTTCGAAATATATCGTGGGTATTAATTTTAGCGAATACACGAATTTCTGTAAACTATGTAGAACAGAAAATTCATAATTTATTGGTTTTTATTGAATTACTTGGATACTGATAGTTGTTAATTACGTAGAAAAGCCATATTTTATCTATAAATACAGTTTATTATAGGCAAATAAATAAGAGTATTTTGAAAATAAATTTTCGCGAATGAGAAAATACTAATTTTCGCGAATGGGCGATTTTATTATATTTCGCGGGTACTAAAATTCGCGAAATCGCTAAAAATACGCAAAAGTTAGTACCCGCGAAATTTAGTACTACTAAGGTAACTAACCTGGGTGTCATTCTTGCTAAAAAGTATAACATAAGAAAAGTAAGTATTTATTTCGCCAAATAATTTTACATTAAACGTTATAAAATAAAAATTAATAAACTTAAAAATACTAGAGATTGCAAGGATAAGCAAAATAATTGTCTGTCAACAATATTTCGATTGTGGGTGGTCCTTTTACGTCACACACAAACACAAAATCCACCCTGTAAACCCGCCCAACCTAAAAACACCAAAAGCCTCTAAAAGTCTACACACCCTGAAAACCTAATAAAAATTCGAGTTGTTCCCACCCTTTACCCCAGCCAAAATTTTTAAGTAGAATCCCCACCATCTAGCAAAAATACCGGGTAGAATTTGGGGATGCCTGGGAGGGGTGGATATCGGAAAGATTTGAACCGCACATTACAAGAGCCACACTCCTTAAGTACTCCGTAATGCGCTACTACTACTACGGTACACTAATCTATACACTGAAGCGCTACCAACTTTCAAAATTTCATTAGTCAAAAAAACAAATTAGATACAATGACACATTTAGAGAATTTTTTAGATATATTTATTAGATGACAAATTCGCTATACTTTGTATGAATAGGAAATTACAAATATTCTGCAGCCCATATTATATGGCTTATATAAAAGCATACAGAATCTGAAATGCCATTGTGATCAGGTCAATCATTCTAGAGAAATCTATACCAACCTACTCCAAAGTAAGAAAACATTCCATTTTTGGTAAAAAAACTTAAGGCCAATAAGTCTATCACAGATCATTTGCTGCTAAATTTCTCTTATCTGTATGTACATTAAGAGTATGAATCATCAATAACAACTCTAAGGCTGATCAGAAAATGATTCTTTGATGGTTTCAATAAATTTGCCATTGATACCATAGGACTTAAGTGTATGAAGGGGCGATTATGCCACACTTTATTAAGGCTTCGGAATTGTATAAACGATTGGTAAGACATCAAAACGACTATCGACTGTATGGTTAACGCGATCAGTTATTACAGTATATAAGGATGTTGCCTCAGTGGATATAGAAAGAAGAAATTCATAGTGTTCATTACTGGGTTGAAACTATTTCTTAAGATATGTTCTAAGTACAACCGTACAAAGGCCCTAACCAAACCCTAACCAAACTTGTGTAAGCACATATTACGCTAAATTACGTTTTATCCAGCGAAATTTGAAGAATTAGAGATTTTATAAAGTAGCCCCTCCTTCCCCAGCCACTGGGCCCTCAAAATTAAATTTTAATCAGACGAGTTTTTAGTCAGACGAAAATGATATTCCAATCATACGAGTTTTTCAACTAGATGAAAATGATATTTTAATCAGATGGGTTTTTAATCAAACGGAAATTATATTTCAATTTCATATATTGAATAGATAGGATTAGATTAGAAGGTACGTATTTATTTATGCCTATAAACAAATGATATTTTCTTTAAACGGGAAAATTGACTAAGACGGCTAATATTATTAAGACATACGAGTTTTTTAATTAAACCATTATCAGTCAGACGAGTTTTAATCAGACGAAGAATGGTTTGTATTCAAATCAGACGAGTTTTTAATTTTAGACAAAAATGATATTTCAATCAGACAAGTTTTTAATCAGGCGAAACGGAAAAATAATATTTGAACCAGACGAATTTTTAATCAGACGAAAAATGATATTATTTTATAATCAATCAGATTAGTTTTTAATCCGACGAAAAATGTTTTGCAATCAGACGATTTTTTTAATCAGACGAAAAATAAAAACTTTTATAATCAATAAGACGAGTTTTTAATCAGACGAAAAATTATATATTACAATCAGACGATTTTTTCAATCAGACGAAAAATGTTATTTCTATCAGACGAAGAATTATATTTCTACAATCAGACTAAAAATGATATTTCAATCAGACGAGTTTTTAATCAGACGAAAAATGATATTTCAATCAGATGTGTTTTTTTTTATCAGACGAAAAATGATATTTCAATCAGACGAGTTTTTAATCAGACGAAAAATGATATTTCAATCAGACGTTTTTTTTATCAGACGAAAATGGATATTTTATTTATATTTCAATCAGACGAAAAATGAAATTTTAATCAGACGAAAATGATATTTCAATCAGACGAAAATGATATTTCAATCAGACGAGATTATATCAGAATAATAGGACGAAAAATAATTGTGTCTTTCCAATTGTAATTTTGCAACGTTTGGCACCTCATACTTCATTGTTCATATTGTTGACTAATGTTTAAATTCTCTCAAAATATATAACAAAACACACGTCAAAATATATAACAAAACACACGTCAAAATATATAACAAACCACACGTCTAAATTTATAACAAAACACACGTCAAAAAATATAACAAAACACACGTCTAAATATATAACAAAACACACGTCAAAATATATAACAAAACACACGTCTAAATATATAACAAAACACACGTCTAAATATATAACAAAACACACGTCAAGATATGTAACAAAACACACGTCTAAATATATAACAAAACACACGTCTAAATATGTAACAAAACACACGTCTAAATATAATAATGTGTGTTATCTTATCGGCGTATTCTACATAAACGATTTCCCGATATTATATATTATTATGAACACATATATAAGAAAATCGTTATATGAGATTAGAAATCACATTTTTTAAACAACTTGGTTTCCTAATATTCAGTAAAATATATGGGAATCTATTTTATATTTGTTTTGATCAATGGTTAGACCTCTGTTATTACGAACTACTTTATTGTACGGAAAATTCAATATGGATACTAAAACTCCCGATCGAATCAACATTTTTTCATGGGATGAATTTAATATCATACCTTCGCAGGATAAAAACTGCTTTGGATTTCTGTAAGGATTGTTGCGACAAAAAATTACTTTATTTTAACAAAATGTTCTGATAAGTTAACAAAATATTACGTCACGACGGAGAATATTGATGGCCAAACACCGACTAACTATTTTTTATTTGATAAATACTAAGAAATGCCATATTGAAAATTTCGAAAATCTACAAATTTTCCAATGATACATTTGTGTGGCATGTTGTTAGTGAGTGACGATAAAGGTGACGATAAAGGTGACGATAAAGGTGAGAATTGAACTTCGCGTTGTGATTATCTAGGCGATATACATATGGCGTTGATGTTCTAATTTCAATGGGTCTCATAGGAACTGACTACTTAAGCGCTTTGCTTAATAGGTGATATGAATGGTAGATAAGTAGATAGCAAGATAGTGATTTGATGTATTTTTAAAGTTGTTATGATTTTTTCTTATTTATCAATAGCGTAAGACCTGATTGAATATAATTACTCTCTGGAAATTCTTCTGAAAGTAGGGGGTTCCAAACCGTGGTAATTCGGGGGTAAGAAACTAATTTCATAAGATATTCATGGAAATTAAGGAGATGAGGATGTTTTGAGTATTCATTGAAAAAGCGAGTAGTTTAAAAGTAAGTAAAGGAGTGAGAAGTTTATGTAGTTCTTCAGAGAACTTAGAAGAGGAGCAAGCTGGTGACACCACGGCGATTGAAAGGAGACTATTGAAGAAAGTCAAAAAGAGGTTAGAAAGCACTTGTCCAATGGTATAAATACTCTATTGTCGGACGAATTTCTTCTGTAAATAGGGAAAATTTAGGAAGATGAGTGCTTATTGCGAAAACGATAGAGTATACCAATCTTTTCGAATCGTAATTTTGGGAGATATATTTGTTCTAATGAGATCGAAATGTATTTCAGATCGAATAAAAGTTCGTGGCATTCAGCATCAGCCTGGGTAACACCATACATTGACACGATGTTTGTTATGATGAAATTAGTTTTCGTAGCATTACAAGTAACGCTGCACAAGACGAGATTTTGAGTTAGGTTTTGTTAGAATAATTTATGAAGTTATAGTTAATACCATTGCGGATTCATTCAGATAAGAAAAAGTAAACTTTCGAAGCTATGGATTTGAAAAGTGTTGGAAAGGACTATCAGAAATCTTTTACAATTATCCCAATCGGCCTGAGCATGGAAATAGACGGTTCGATGGAAAAACTTCTGATAAAATTGTGGCTCTTAAATTAAAATTGATACTACGCTGTGATCAAAGACACCAAGTGCTGAGAGATAGAGATATAGATAGGGTTGTTTTAGAAATATCAGGAATGGTTGCTAAACATAAATAAAGTGAAGCAGTGAAGTGATTAACTCAGGAATCCCAGTTAAGAAGGTGACGATTTGACTAATTTCGTATGTAATTGGATAATTATGTCACCGGGACTGTCAGCGTGGCATGAATCGGTAAGCTTAAGTAAATGTTGGACATTTAAATCATCCACTACGTAGACTTTTGTAGACAGATTGTATAAGCAATATACTAAGGTTTGCTTGTTGGCAAGCCAAGTTTTAGTTATTTTTATAGGCGATTCTACCTTACGCCGTAGGATGCCCTGAAATTTGTAAAAGCTTACAATAATTTTTATATTCGCTGACATTTTACATGGAACCCTTTCTTATCATTCTAATAAAATTTTATCTTCAAACAAGCATACCTTGAGAACCGATGAACATTTTCCGAAAAAAATAAATATTCTTGGATAAATTACCAAGCTCTTTCATATGACTTTTTGATTTGTTTTGAACAACTCCTTTCATTTTATTGGTTTAAAACGGATACTTAATTTTGATTGGTTAGTAATTTTACAATATTGTAATAGTGTTGATTTCGTATCACTAAAGAAATCCCCCATAACAAAATCGAACCTTTATAATTCCTATCAACGCTGGAGAAAACCACCATATTTCGTATTCACAGTCCTGTCTGTTAACCGAATTTCGCTGAATATAAATTGATATCCGCTGCAAAATAATTCCGCCAGATTCCTTAAATACCGAATGCCGCCAGAAAAAAAAACAGCCTTATTGGTTGTCACCATCAAACTATAAACGGCTCCCTATGCTCATTTGACTAAATATAGTCAAGCACGGTTGTTTCCAAATATAATATAATTAAAATGTTTATTTTAATTTTGATATCTACAAATACTCCATTAACAGTGAAATAGTTTTGCATGAATGGCTTCAACAAACAATGAAACATTTGAAACATGCTTTCGGAATGGCTTCATTATCTGTATAGCAAAATACTTTACCAATAAATTATATCTACATTTAATTAATCAG
>JAUOBW010009679.1:0-10270 GCA_032360285.1 Lepidozona retiporosa | reverse complement strand
AGCCTTATCAATAGGAACTAAAACGTAACATCTGTGGATTTCCTGCAAAGCTAACTTCACTTCTGTATCCCGCAGAAGACAGAGAGGTCGTATGACGTAGATCTACGTCGTTCGCTCTCTAAGGGTTAACTAGTATACACAAATTATCGGAAAATTGTTGGAATCATGATATTGTGCCGGTTTATAACTACTAAAGTCAGTTTCAACATTAATTACACTAATTTAAATAAATAATATTTTCCAATTAACCCTTAGACAGCAAGTATGATTTTTTAAAGACGTTATGACGTCATAAACACAGAGAGGTCGTATGACGTCGAACTATGTCTTTCGCGCTCTAAGGATTAAGCAACTTTCAGTACTCAGTTCCATAATCATAAGCAACTTAAGCATTTTCACGTTTTTTGTCATATCACTTATTTCCGAATTTTTCATAGGAATTGTTTGACTTTATTTTACGGTATGAATGAATATTTAAACAACCTAATTCATCCATGCAAAATAAATCATTTGACAATAGTGAAATACCTTGCAGCTGACTATAGTGGTTTTTAAAAAAAAAATTACATATTATAATGTTACTGTCCTAATGACATATTGATTATGCGTTTCGATGAAAGCGGATGGCAATGATCGTTAGTAAATGAAATTGTAAAATTGAGTGGTAGAACAGATAACGCTGTTTACTTTAACGTCATTGAAAATGAGGATTACTTTTGTACCGTAAATTAATGAGAGGCTTATTTGTCAAAATGACTATAAAGTGGGCTTTTACGAGAGATGGGACTTGATAATTTTTCTGGAATTAATAATTCAAAAATAGTATAGAGGTGGGGCTTATTCAGATGGGCTTCTATTCGATAATGGGGACCAAAGTAAAAATTAACGCAACAGTTTCATGTGCCACACCTTTAGCCAATGATACAGTCTTATTCAACTGACTGATATGATTCTATATTTTTTCTTATCTATTGTTCTTGTCTTGTAGATTTGGGATGTTAACTTTATGTTTTATTTAGGAATTTAATCCTGATACTACCCATCCAGATTTCAGATTGTGGTTGTCTAGTTATCCATCGCCACAGTTCCCTGTGTCTATATTGCAGAATGGTGTTAAATTGACTAACGAACCTCCCAAAGGTTTAAGAGCTAATATTTTCCGATCTTATCTAAGTGATCCCATTTGTGATCCAGAATTCTTTGGTGGATGTAAGCAACCGGTAAATATATTATATAATATAAATAATATAAATATATAATATAAATATAATATTTTGGAGATTTTTCGTAAATCGCTTATTTGGGCTAGACATGAACTATTTTTCTTTTCTTTTTAAAATAGGAAATTGTCCTTTTGAGATTTTTTAGCTATACCCAAAGTTTAAGCCTGACAGTGATTTTCATACACTTTTATTGTTTCTAAACACTAAATCTGAAATATTATAGTGTCTCAATTTTATTGAAATATCAGAGCAGAGTGTCATTATGGGATATTATTCCTTTTGACGATTTTTTACTTGGTCACAATCAGATTAAAAAAGTCAGTAAAAGTGATTTTAAATTTGTAACCTTACAAAATCTAATGTTTAATTACTTTTGAACTCCGTGAGTGATTGAAGTAAATTTACTATTAAAGTACTATTAAAAACAATAGAAGCGAAATATATCAAACATTAATAAAATAAATAATCCAAAATGGCCAGCAATTAATGACAAAAATCTTTAGAGTTTCTGGTCTGAGATTACTGAAAACTTTACAATTTTCGCCTAATTTATTGATTAGGCATTAATTCTGATCATTTTCATCCTTGCTTATTAATCATTTTAATCTTAGTACTGTAGATTGGAGTTAAACTTTTGAAAGGTTTTGGTAGTCTGATTGCAATTTCAACTTTATGAATAGCCAATTTGGAAACATTTTACGAAATAAAAGTTGATAAAACGTAACACTTAGCTTAAAAAATCGATTTTTACTCCATAAATAAGAGATAATTGGAGTTTTCAAGGATAGGTTAAAGAAAAGTAGTATTTTTATTTTATAAAAATTTTGTGAGGTAAACTTTAGCTATTGGCTATTTTGAAATAATTTTGCAAGATAAACTTTCGCGAATAGGACCTGCAAAAGTTTCTCCGATTAAACGACTGTAAACAGAGCTTCGATTTTTTTTGTGATGCTCTGACATTCATGGTGTTCAACTTCTCTCTCAATTTAAAATAATCTTTTTGAGATGTTATTCTTTGGAATTGAGAACTTCCGTATCTTTCAGACTCGATTTTTTATTGCAATTAGTTATTTCACTAATCCTATTCTTAACCCTCTTCAATTAGAAATCTAGGTGGTAATTTGATTAAGAATATGATTGTGAGAAACGAATAATACATATTAAATTTACACTATTATTTCGACTTTAATACTAAAAGTCATCGACAGAGGTTCAATTTATTTATGATTGGCGTTGTCGTGATGTATTAATTGGATTTTAGAACGAATTTAAAAAGTTGCTGTTCGGCTTGTGCTTCTTCCATGGCATGGTACAAGAAAGAAAGAAGTTCGGACCGTTGGGTTGGAATATCCCGTATGAGTTCAACGAAACAGATTTGCGTATAAGTGTCAGACAATTAAATATGTTCTTAAACGACTATGAAGTATGTATATTTTGTAAATATTGTTTCTAAACTTGCATTTCGTTTTATTGCTGTTGTTTTTTCAGGAAATTTTAATGTTTTATTGGAAACTGTTGAATATACTTCTTTAGGCCTATTCAGAATGCATATTGAACTTATTTTTGTTGAATTATGCCATTTAAGTCTACAATCTAGTATATTTTGACTCCTGTGATAAAGTTAGAAAATACATATAGGTTCACTTACGTCCGGCCATCTGCTCATCTTTCCGTAGCGATTATACAATACCCAATTTGATATCTAAATAATAAACCCTGTACGATAGATTTTTAAACTTTAGAGTGGATATTATCTTGTTTCAACTCTCATAAAAATTATTTAGACATATATTCCCCTTAGGAATAAATTTCACCTCCTATGGGCTAACTCACCAAGAGTGAATTTTCCTAACCACTTAATTTTGGAAAATGTGATTTGCTGGCATTTTTTTAAGAAACTTTAATGTAATTCTGCTAGACCTCTGTATATATTTTCTTAATATTTATTTTATAGGAAGTACAATTTGATGCTCTGAAATATTTGACAGGAGAATGTAATTACGGAGGTCGTGTTACAGATGGTAAAGATCGGCGTACTTTAATGACTATTCTTAATTCATGCTATTCAAAAGAGATCCTAAATGAAGATTTTAAGTTTTCAGAGAGTGGCTTATATTACCCGCCACCTGCTGGAGAGGTAACACTATGTCTTTTTTTTTCTTTTTTTTAATACAATTAAAAGTTACAAACACTTTATCAAATAAAAGGGTTTTCATTAAAACATTACTTTAATCAATATGATATTTTAGGGATTCGATGACTATTAAGAGTTACACTAACAAGCTTGAATTTGTATCATAATATCCAAAAGTATAATATTGCTATGCTTCTTGATTAAACTCTTGATAGTAAAGTAATATAACCATCTCTTATATGATGTAACCTTATCTAAAACAACAAACCCAGTGTTCAGGAGGTATTAGCATTTACATGATCTAAGTATCTTCATCTTATAATCTAGCATAATGATGGCAAAGGTGTATTAGTCACTAAATTTATTTATTTAGTCCTCACTTTTATGTTTGATATTTTCATTAAGAATGCTAAATTAAGATCATATAAATTTCTCGGTTGGATTAATCCTGTTTCCCTGTCCGATCACTCACTTTTCTCCAAAACCGTTTATTACTTTTTTCTGAAAATTTCATTGAAGTAGTTTTGTTGAAAACACTAACAGGCTTACATTTTTGAAAAAATTCTTCTTGGCTTATATTTTACCAAAAACAGGAAAATGTGTTCATTACTTTTTTTAATTTTCGATGAATTGAGATTACCATAGAGGTTAACCCATATGTCCACCAACCGAAAATTCTTGTTTTCGCACCCCATGTACCTAAACAGGTCACTTTTAGCCTCTTTGTTCTGATTTCACTGAAACTTTGTTTTATAATAAAAAAAAAATTTGATTGTGTTGACATATTTTTAATTTTGAAAAGATTTTCAGACATCTATATTTGCCTCCTAAATGTGTCAACTTTAGCCTAAAAATCACATTATCTAAAGTTTTAAGAAATTTTGTTCTAATTTCGCTGACATTTATTATGATTATTTAAAAATAATATTTCTGATTGTTTTAGCATCTCGGTCATTTTGAATTCTTTCAGTAGCCTAAATCATCCCAAAAAATTTGAGTAGCATAGATGATTAACCCTAAACATTCCGTGGGCCATTTAAGGATGGTGTTCGGACTAAAAACCTAAAAAAAAATGTAAAAATATTGTTATCATGAGCTATGTAATTCTTTATGTCGTTTTATGAGGTACTATAAAAAAATTAAAATTGTGTAATTACCCTAATTTACTTGAAAATTATTTTTTCAAAAACTTTTTGGTGACAACTATTTTAACTTCCTACCTATTCTCACACAATAAAAATAAAATAAAAAACATGTTTTCAATAGAGTATCCAATTGAAATAAATGAACTGCCTGAAAGCTAATTAACCTAGCGTGTCAGACGTTTTTAAGGTTGTTTTTGCCAATTTTGCTGTTTTTAGACATAGTCTCTGAGCTGACTTTTTTTCATGGATCGTGGCCCTCCTAGGTGCCAATTTTTGGCTCCTAGAAATTGATCCCAGACTGGTCCGGGATTGGCTTCAGTTTTTTAACCCTTAACATGACAGACGTTTTAAACTTTTTTTGCCAATTTTGTTCTTTTTATACATCGTCTCTGACCTTTTTACTTTATTTTTTCACGGGTCGCGGCGCTCCTAGGTACCCATTTTTGGCTACTTGTTTTCTAAAATGTTATCCTGTACTGGTCCCAGGGTTGAATGGCTTGCAAAGGGTTAAGTTATATAAGTAAAAATGTCTCAAAAATATTTAATAAGGCAATTTTTCAAAATTATTTTTTCGTAATTTATTTGTGTTTACAGTAAATAGCAATAAGTACCCTAGGTTTTTATGGAAATATGATTTGATTCTTTCCTTCTGTTTGGAATTCTCTTAAGAACAAAACTTTCCCTCAGTTTTTAGTGTTTTCGATTATTTTTAAATATAATTTGTTTTAAATATATTCAAGTCGGTTATAAGATGAAAATTTCCTTAAATTTTCAAAATCTTTAGTTTCCAAAGATTACCTCTGACTTTTGTTAATAAATTAAATTTAACTAAACTTTTGTATGATGATGAAAATCTTTTTAAATGATAAATAGATTTCTGATTTCTTTAAAATTTTAAAAAAATGGAGTGCCACTAAAAAAATTAAATCTAGATGAATATTATATTATCCCCACTTTTCTCAAGATTTTATCTGATTTCGTTGAAATTTCTCATGATGACATAAAATATTGATACATAGAATCTGGTACAATAAACAACGAGTCGTGATATTGGTTGATTTGCTGAAACAAAGATACGTATTAGTTTTTTAATTTGAAGCACATGGGAGGAAATTTTCGTATAATTTTTCTTGTCACATAATCACATGTCCCAGTGCAATCACATCTCTAAGTACGTCAATATGAGTCAACTCATAATTATATTTTATACATATTTTTGAAACTTCACAAATATTTATTTTTCTATTTTAAGTATGAATCGTACATCGAATATATCAAAAGTCTTCCGTTGAATCCACAACCAGAAGTTTTTGGCATGCATGCAAATGCAGACATCACGAAAGATCAACAAGAGACGCAATTGCTGTTTGAAAGCATTTTGCTGACTCAGGTTAACTATTATTTTGTTTGGTAATTATGATGTAACAGTTTAATTAAGCATAAACTTGAAAGAAAGTGATTAACCCTTCAAATTTTAGACATAATTATGCAACCCTGTATATTAGGTGTATCAAGGATATTTTACAGCAACTGGATAGTGAACGACTTTATCTCTTTTGTTCTAACTGCGTTATGATAATTATGATATATTGGTCTTTTAATGTAACTAATATTAAATTTTATAAGATAATTTTAAGAAAAACAATTAACACATAGTACATTTGTTTAGTCAGAGCAGTATAGTTTAGTTAGCAGAGGCTAACTGTGAAAGCGGCAGTGCCAATCATGCAGGCCGTTGTTGGTTTAAAGAAAATAGAAGAAGATCTGGGCAAAAACATCACAAGAGAGGTACGTGATAATATCCGGAATATCTCCCCATTGCTCAACTCATCCATTAAAATCCTTAATACAAACTTCACAGAAACACAAAGAAAGAGGAAGACTGATGTCTGTACATCATTGAGTAGAAACTGTAAGGTTTATGCATCATCTCCCTCGACTGAGGAATGGCTATTCGATGAGCCAACTGTGAAGAAAGTGAAAGAAGAAATGGGTTAGGAAAATCGAAAAATGACCAATACTCAAAAAACTACAGCGGGTTCCAAAAGTCCTTCAGGGGCCGGAAATACAATCGAGGCAGCTACAATAACAACAAAAATTATTCGAGCAACAACTACAGAGAATACAGTGGCAACAATGTAAGCAACAGCCAATACAAAATCAACAATTACAAAAACAACCAATACAAAAAGTAACAATAAAAAAGTTTTCCGGGGAAAGGTTGAGAAATTTCAAGCTGGTAACATAAGAAATTACGTAAATAACTGGGGAAAAAATTCCTCAGACAAATTTGTTATTAATACTGTGAGGCATGGTTTATCCCTGAATATTGATGACCTACAACCCAGCAAAGCACCTTTTGAGTACACTCGATCTATATCAGAGAAAAACCTCATAAACAAAGAAATCAATAAGTTATTATCTAAAAAGGTTATCTCGGAAACAGTCACACATAAAGATGATTATTTCTCTAGCCTTTTCACCCGTATAAAAAAGGACGGGAGTTATCGTACTATTTTGAACTTAAAGTCTTTTAATTTAGAGTGTGATACCCATCATTTTAAGATGGAATCAATTAGGCATGCCATATATATCATTAACCCAGGGTCTTATATGGCCTCCCCATAGATATAAAGGACGCTTTCTACAGTGTTCCTATTTTAGAAAAGCACAAAAAAAAACTAAAATTTATGTGGCTCTCCACGCCATAAAAATTTGATGCTATGCCAAATGGATATTTGGATGCAATGAGGGTTTTTACAAAACTGCATAAACCGGTTTTTGCATACCTTAGGGAGCTAGGTCATATATGTAGATGACTGCCTTCTTGTAGGTGACACATACCAGGACTGTCTGTAAATACAACTATTAATCTACTTGAACAATTAGGATTTACTATCCACCCAGAAAAGTATGTTTTTATTCCAACACAAACTATTGAGTTTTTAGGCTTTGTTATCAATACAGTGACTATGTGTATAACACTTACCCAACAAAAGAAATTAAGAATCAGGAAACTATGTGGGAACATATTTAACTCTACCCGAAGTATTAGACAGGTAGCTAGTCTTCTAGGCCACATAGTAGCATCATTTGAGGCAGTTAACAATGATAGACTGTATTATAGGCATATCGAAATTTCAAAAATACACTCATTAAAAATACACAGGGGCGATTTTGATAAGCCATGCACGATTTCCCCTAAAGCAAGAGATGAAATTATATGGTGGAGTAATAATATTGTAAACTCTTCACGATTTATGCTATCTGACCCTGAATTTCATTTTACTGTCCATAACGACGCCAGTGGCGCTGGATGGGGGTGCTACAGATGGGGATACTGTCATAAATGGTAGGTGGTCTGATAGGGAAAAATATATAACATAAACATATTAGAATTAATTGCTATCAAACATGCCACAAAATCTTTCCACCCATATTACACACATAAGAAACATCTTAGGGTTACGTCTGACAATTGTACTGCTATATCATACATAAACACCAAAGCTGGAATTGTACTGCTATATCATACATAAACACCAAAGCTGGAATTTTTAAGATTTAGTTGTTATGATTGAATAAATAAATTAAAAATTAAACAGTTTCAGTTTAACCTGATAAAGTTTCGAAGAAAATTTTAAAAAGATTCATTGACTTAAACTTGAGAAATTGACAAAATGTAAAGATTTGGTTCTTAAAAAATGCAGCCAAAATCTTTAACGGGTGGTAACATAGTAAAAAGTTGCGGCTTATCCTAGTATAGCTTCATACAAAATTTTGAATAGATTCATCAACTCAAACTTGAGTTGAAAAAAAAAATAAAAAAATATAAATTATAAAAAAAATTTTAAAAAAAAAATTAAAAGAAAAAAAAATAATCAAAAAAAAGAGCGGACATCAGAGGAGTTTACAAGTGAGTTCCTACTATGATTTCAAAATCGGTCAAGCAGTTCTTGAGATATAAGGTTTTTAAAACCGAGCAATCTGAATGTCCGAGAGCTTATCGGGCCATAACTTGAGAACCAGATTTTTTCTGAACATGCGGTTTTCGCAGAATGATAGAAAATGAACCCCTCTAACATCTCCGATAGAAAAGAAAAAAAATTATAGTCTCAAATTTTCTTAGTTTTAAAAAAGTGTAATTTTGGGCACGTTTGGGCCCGCAGAAAAATTGAAAATTTCCTGATATCCTTGTATCTGTCCAAACATGTGTGCAAAAATTTAGAAATTAATATATGAACGGTTTTTGAGAAAAGTGCGTGACACACGCACACACACACTGACGGGACTGAAATCAATTATAAGTATAAATACACATACACATGACTTAAACATATTCCGTTTGGTACAAAAACACTAACTATTTCAGGTTTATGGCTGTTAGCTAAACCCTTCCCATAAAAAATATATTTTTTTAATAGAACGGATAAAGCAATCATAATGAAACTTTCAGTACCTTCCCAAAATCTAATTGGCAACCCAAAAGAAATTCTGTGACGTCACATTCCGACGTGATTTTCCCTACAACAATATTCCAGATATTATTTGAATAAAACGATAATTTGTGAATGTGACACTTCTAAAATCATTGTATAATAACTGTGAAAATCAGCAAGTTCATTATGTTATTTACGTGACAGCGACAACTTATTTAATGAGTCGCTAAAACCCAATTACCAATCTAATGTTTTAATTGCCTCGAATGTAGTACCTACCAAGGGCTAACACTATGCTAAGTGTCATTTTTCTACAATTTCATGTTTTCTGCTGACAACGTGCGTTAATTACGTGACATCCAAAACAGCAGTAATTTTTACAGAGTTTGTGCAACTAATTATGTTGTCGCTATGACTTAACTTATGTTGGACATAGTGTGTTATTATTTATTACTCTTAAATTACTCAACTTTCTAAAAAAATTATAAAATTGCTTTTACGAAAATGTTATATTACGTGACATGCCTGCGTGCAATTTTTTTGTGAGGTTATTTTATTTTTTATGGCAGGCAGCCTTGTTTCATTGATTTATTCACTTTAGAAGCTATGGTTTTTGTTTTTCATAATTCATTTAAAAAAAAATATATATTTAAAATTTATTTTGTTATTTACGTAACTGTTACTTACGTGACACGTAATAAATTGTCGCTTGTAATTGATGATGTTTTTGCTCATATATTCATTAATTATATTATCTAAAGTGTTTCTTATGATGTCAATTTCCTTTTATTTATATATATGCTGCCATTATTTTTAATTGCTCAATTTAATTTTTTGGATCTTATATTTTATGGAAAAAAGTTAAGTTATTGTGTAAATCAAAATTTTGGCATAGCCTGATACTTGATTATGTTTGTTACTTCTGCATAAATAATAATGATGGATTTATTCAGTTAGATATTGTTTTAGACTTGTAACTGCTAGATAATATAGTAGATTAATAGTGCTAGATATTTTTCATTACCGTTTTAAATAATGACTATTTTTAGTATTTTTTGTTGTTTTTAACTTTTAATACGCAAGGTTGGTAGGTTTTATTGCCACAAATGAAACTATTTGTCTTGTAAATAGATTTCTCCATTCTTCGGTACATTTTGGATGGTAGGTAGATGTATAAGAGTTTGTTATGGAAACCAAGGCAAACACGCTAGAATTAATTTTAAATAAAAATTTCACTTTAAATGGTTGATTAGTGAAGATAACTATGATGCATTTTGGGATAGGTTGAGGTTAGCAAGCAAAAGTGAACAATAAGATACGTGAGAAGGA